>VZRR01003477.1:578313-604089 GCA_013398015.1 Oreocharis arfaki | reverse complement strand
AGAAGGGGCGGCGGCCACGCAGCAACGAGAGCCTGGGGCAGCTGAAGACGCTCATCCTGGACGCGCTGAAGAAGGATGTAAGCGCAGGGGGGCCGGGGCGGGGGGTGCCGGGGGTGCGGGGGCAAACGGCGCTGCCGGACCGGTCTGAGCCCCGCCTGTTCCCGCAGAGCTCCCGGCACTCCAAGCTGGAGAAGGCCGACATCCTGGAGATGACCGTCAAGCACCTGCGGAGCCTCCAGCGAGCCCAGATGACTGGTGGGTCCCGGGGGGAACCGGAGGGAGGGAACTGGGGTGGCGCTGCCTGCGACTCGGCGGCTGGGGGCATCACACACTCTGCTTGCATGCTCCGTAGAGAGGGTAGCAGGGGCACCAGGCTCTGCACCTGCATCACCGGGGAGTGATGGAGGGAGAGTACTGTGTTCTGTACCTGTATTCCTGGTGCCAGGAGCCAGTGGTTCTGCACCTGTATCCTGTGTACTGCAGAATTATGGGGGACACAGTGCTCCATCCCTGCTTCTGGGGGGTGGTGAGGGGCATTATGCTTTGTGCTTGTATCCCCAATGAGGAGGTGCTGGGAGGTCACTGTGTTCTTTATGCATTCCTGGTACTGGAGGGCACTGGGAGGGCTACAGTCCTATCTTGAGTTCCCTCTACTAGTGGAGTTGTGCTCCTCACATGGATCTGGTTTGGGGGTGTGAGAGGCACAAGAGCCACTGGAGGGACTGTTGTTTCCAGCCTGGGTCCCCAGTATATGAGACATAGGGAGATTCTTGGGAATTGTCTGTTCCCCACCTGGGTCCCTGGTGCTGGTGGACTTGGTAGCAGAGGCGCTGTGCTGTCCCTCTAAATTCTTGGCGTCTGGGAACACAAGACGTACTGCCAGAGGGGCTGCTTTCTCCACTTGGATTTCTGCCTCAGAGGGGCTGTAGGGTGCAGTGCTGGTGGGCTGTGCACCCCCGTTCCCTGTGGAGCCTGCTGACCTCCCTGTGCCTCTCTTCCCACAGCCGCCCTGAGCACAGACCCCACAGTACTGGGCAAGTACCGAGCCGGCTTCAGCGAGTGCATGAATGAGGTGACGCGGTTCCTCTCCACCTGTGAGGGCGTCAACACTGAGGTGCGCACCCGGCTCCTGGGCCACCTGGCCAGCTGCATGACCCAGATCAACACCATGAACTACCCTGCGCCCCCCCCGCCACCCCCGCTGCCGCCAGCTGCGGCCTTTGGGCCACCCATGGTTCCTCCAGGCAGTGGCGCGGGGCCGCTCCCGGGCATGCCCTGCAAGCCGGGTGCCGATGCAGCCAAGGTGTACGGTGGCTTCCAGCTGCTGCCGGCCTCCGATGGGCAATTTGCCTTCCTCATCCCCAGCACTGCCTTTGCTCCTGGTGGAGCTGTGCTGCCTCTGTATGGTGGCCCACCCACAGCTGCCACTGCTGCCTCGCCGCCAGGCCCGCCACCCGGCACAGCCGACTCGGTCTGGAGACCCTGGTGAGGGTGGCGGGCACCGGACTGGACTTGGCACTGCACCCCGTGCTGCTGGCACGGCTGTACATAGATTATATGTTCATATTGGATTGTGCCTTTGTACCATAGCACTCCCTTGACAGTGTTTCGTGTTTTACACGAGATCTTTTTTTCTTCCTTTCTTCCCCTTCCTAATGTGACACCAAAGATTGGGGGTTGTTTTTTGGTTGGGATTTTTTTTTTTTTGAATGCTCTTAAAATAAAACTTTCCCTTCCGTTTTGGAAGGCCTTTGGAGAAAGTTGGAGCTCTGGCATGTGTGCATAGGAGGGAGCCCAGTTCCTGGCTGCCTGTGGATCCCTGTGGATCTTGCTGCTCCAGGGCTTGTCCTGCTCGCCAGGCTGGAGCTGTCACTCAGACCCTCTGTCCCCTCTGTCTTGTGAAATCACCTGGCCCCTCTCCCTGCCCTGGGGCAGATGTAATTATTGCTTTTTTGGAAGCAGCTCAATTAATCAGACTTGTTAAAAGGAGCCTGTATTTGCAGAGCTGGTGAATGTGCTGTGGGAGGCACCTCTGCTCTGTTCTGGCACCTCAGGCTGATGGAGTTGGTGTAGCCGTGGTAAAGCGAGACATTGAGCTTCCCGGGTGAGCCTCCTGCCCTGGACCCGGAGGAGCCTGCTTCCCAGGCTGTAGGGTAAATTGCAAGTGACTCCAGTCAGTTGATGGAGAGAGCCGTGCCTGCCGGTTTCTCGTGTTACAAAAGCAGTGGCTCTCTGCAGGACAAGCCTGACACGAGTGTGCCTGTCTCCTGGCTGATGGGCTGTAGCAGGCGCTGGGCACCACCTCCACCTGGACTTAAAAGCAAAGAGCTGTTCCCACCCCTGAGCACCAGCCAAGCTCTGCCTGATGATTAATGCTTTGCATGTGGTTTTGATAGAGTTGGGCATTTCCTCTGCTGTTATATGGAAAACACGTGGTTGAGGCAGTGATGTGGGACTGGAAGGACTCTCTATAATCATGAGCTGCAGCTGACCCCTGTGACTTGGGGATGCCCCATTTCCAGGCAAGATGCAAGCCGTAGATAGTGGTGAGCAGCAGTCTCAGGTTACAGCTTGCATGGCCCTTCTTAACAAGTTCTAACTCAGAGCGGACAGCTTTAAGATGTGCCAGGATCCACTGGGGTTTCCGTCCAAATCCTGCTGCAAAAGCTTGTTGGATTTTGTCTGGATCAGCCACGTGCTTGACTGTATCCAGGTGCTGGGGAAATGAAAGCTGGGGAGAGCGAGACCAGATGGATTAAACCTGCTGGGGTTTGACTCCCCAGCTTTGCTCCCGGTAAAGAAACATGCTCACTTGATCTGAAAATACATCCTGGGATGTATTTTGGAAGGGAGGGGTGGTGTGTGCCTGGGATATCTCTCTTGGCAGGGTGTACTGACAAGTCTGGGGGCAGGGGCAGCTCTTTTCCTTTTTTTTTTTCTTTTTTTTTTTAAGGGAGCTGGTCTCCCTGGGATGAGGTTTCCCTTCTCTCTTCTCTCTCTCCTCTAACACCTTGCTGGTCTGCCTGCATTGCCAGTCTCACAGAGGCATCTCGCAGCCAGGTTTTGTGTGGAAGGCTTGGGAATATCAGATTTGCTGTGCCAAGGCCGGTGTCTAGCTGTACAGGCTGAGCTTTCAGTCCCTTCCACCAGCCAGTGTCGCCTTTCTGCACTGGAGGTACTGAGGGTAAGACTGAGCCCACCTTGGGATCAGAGAAGTGCATCAGACCAACTCCTGTTGCTGGATGGCTTGTGTGGAGCTGATGTAGACCAGTAATGCATCACCTATAAGAGTGAATGCTGTTCCAGCTGAGCAGAGTCTTCCCTTTCTGCTGAAGCAGTTGGTTTGGAAAGCACATTAGAAAACAGAGACTTTGCTGTAGGCTAATGGAGAACATAGAGCAGATCCAGGAGTGAAAGACAAGATGAACCTATTTGCTAATGGAGTTTAAATAGCCTAGTATAAAGCAGATATGACATGCTTGGACCAGTTTCTCCAAAGCTTTCTGTGTTTACTCTATCCCACAGCCTGTTGACATGAGAGATCTGCTTGAGTTTGTGAGCTTTAAGGGGATCAGAGCAATTCCCAAGAGCTGTGCTCTTGGTGCCAGTTCACTGAGCCCATGACAAATTGGGATGACAAATGCAGGCTGTAGGTCTGTGGATCATTGTGTGTGGGAATTCTCCTTCAGGTGCAGCAAATGCCTTTAAACTGATGCTGTGGGATGAGCAGGCAAGGGTAAGGGAAGGGTGGGGACTGCGAGAGAAGGTACAGGACTGAGCTATGACCCTGCGTGGGAACTGTGCAGGACAGGTTGGAAAAGGGACCAGGCTTAGTGCTGCCAGATGGGATGCAGCTCCTGTTGGCTTCCCTGGGCACCTTGCCGAGCCCTGCCTGCCAGCGGAGAGAACCCTGGGAAGGGCTGGAGGCACGTCTGTCCCTCTCGTGACCACTCTTGGGTTGGTCAGCACTTTGCCACAATCCTGTGGGTGCATTTGCAGCCAGGAGGGTGCTGAGCTGGAAGGAACTGTGCTCCAGTCCCCGCCTGCAGTGCACCTGCACGGGAGTCCGTGGGCAGGGGGCTTTTCCTGCCTCCCCGAGCACCCTACCTTGCCCCCCACCCACCACGGACTTTACAGCCGCGGCTGCCCCTCGCATCCCCGCAGCTCCCTTCCATCTGCTGCTGCTGCCGTCCCGGGAAACCTGTCATTAAAGTCAATTAACTTTTCCCACACTCCTCGTGAGCGGTGCAAAAGCCCCTCCTTGCTTCCTCCTTGGCTCTTAAGTGCTACCATATGGCACAGGCCCCCGCGCCCCCCCACGCCCGCCCTGCCTTTGATTCCAGCCAGACAGCCGGAGCTTTATGATTTAAGCCGGGAGAGCCCTCGTACCAAGCCCTGGGCTGCTCTGCGGCCAAGGTGGTTTTTTTAGCAGGCAAGGCTGTTTTCTGGCAGGAAATGAATAGCTCCCAGATGAGCTCAGGAACCTGAGAGNCCCCCGGCCGGCTGTCCCCGACCATCGGCCGCGCTCGTGCCAAGGGCCCGCGGCCGGCGGCTGACCTTGGGCTGGCATCCTGGCGCCCGGCCCGCAGGGAGCGCGGGGCGGTGAGAAAGCAGCCTGGCAGCCGGCTTGGGATTTGGGGGAGCCAGGACGAGAGTCCCCCGGGACCGGCACCGCAAACCTGCCTGGGGCTGCGTGCAAGCAGGCTGGCGTGGATGTCTGCTGCAGGGGCTGGGATGCTCCAGCCCCATGGCTTCCAGCTGGGACACGCAGCCCGATGGTGGGACCAGACTTGCCAGCCCGTGGCTCCAGCTTGCACCAGCACCTCTAGGCCAGCACCCGCCTTTGCTCTGCCGCTGCCCCTGGGGCAGGCAAGGGGACTTGTGATTTACAGGGGTGACATGTGTTTTACTTAAAACAAGTCAAACAAAAGCCCAGTTTGTTTTGCGGAGCACAGACTTCCTGGGGGGATCAGCCCAGACAAATGACTCCACTCCCATTTATTAAACATTTGTGGCCATGCAATCAGCTGGTGCTGGGAACGGCTGGGGCAATCTTCTCCCCTTCCCAGCCTCTGCAGCAGGAGTGATTTCTGACATCTCTGCCCAAGCAGAGCTGTACCCCAGGGGTACCAGCTCCCCATTCCAGTGCCTTGCAGGTATCCAAGGGCAGTGATATGATCCACACAGGCCATAGCCTCTGGACTGTTTTCCTGTACAGCCTCTGCACCAGCATCCACAGTGAGCACTGGCAGCAGGCTCGGGGCACATCCTTTGTTAACAGCACCATAGTGAGGGTTACAAGGGGGCTGTGTGGCACTGAAGGGGTGTGGGGTGGGAGGGGGCGTGCTCCTGGTGTGTTTGCCAAGGGGAGTGCAGGGGCAGCAGGGCAGGGCAGGGCAGAGGTGCTGTTGCTGAAGGACAGCCATGGAGGTAGGGCTACCTGTAATCTGTAACGATTAGGAAGCTGCTCCCAGAAGGGGTTTATTGCCAATAAAGCCAGCTCAGCACAACTGCTGGGGCATTAACCCTTATCTGCCTGGTGCGATAAGAGCCCTGGGCTTTGCCTTCTGGCCCAAAGAGAGCAAACACATGCCGCAGGGCATGGTACAGACTGCACCATGCCCTGTCACCCTGGGGACACAGCCAACATCCTGTGTGGGTGGGACGCACCGCCCCAGCACGTGCTCCCAAAGCCCCTGGCCCTGGCTCCCCCTGCCTGCTGCCCGGCACACAGGCGTGAGCAGCAGGGGCAAAGACTCTGTAGCCGAGCTCCCGAGGGGTTCAGCTGTACAAAAGCAGCATCCTGCTTAATTAAAAGCAGACCTGCTGTAATGAGCCTGCCAGCACAACAGTGTGGCTCGGGCAGCGCTGCTACAACAGAGGCTGAGACAGCCTCACTGCAGGACTGAGACATGAGGTGGCTCAGGGGCTGTGAGCTGGGGCTGGGAGGCAGGGCTGGGTCACCCTGTGACTGCCTGCAAAGCCATCTGTCTCTCCGTGTCCCCCCAGCCCCACCAAGGAAGCACCGTGTCTGATCCAGCCTGCTGCTGCACAGCACCTCATCAAAACTCATCCCTAAAATTGCTCCTGAACTGGGGCCTCTACTGGGTTCTTCCCCCCAGGTGGAGGTCTCACAGCATCCCTGGGCTGTTGGCTCCCATCACACCGGGACACACTGTGCTGGTACCGGGACCAGCAGCGATCGTGCCTGCTCTGCAAGGGGGACATCTCCCAGGCTGTGCAAGGAGGAGGCTGCTCCCTGCTCGGGGCTGGGATGGCACACACTGCTCTGGATATGGGTGCACTGGGGCGCCTTGCAAGAGCCTTTCAAATGGTGACCTTTTTTTTTCTGTTGTTGTTCTGTCAGCTTTTTCTTGCTGCTGAGGAGGTCAGAAGTGTTGAGGAATATACTTAGCGCGGGTAGCTTGGTGTGCAAGATGCAGGTTGTGCCCTGGACAGGGGGAAATGGCTGGAGCCCCAGAACAGGAGCTGTGAACTGGCACCAATCCTTTGCCTAACAAAGGACATGGGGACCTGTGGCATAGCCCAGCAGGGAGGTGGCCGGTCACCCAGAGAACTCTGCAGGACCCGATGAGCAGCAAGGAGACCCCAGACTAAATATCACCAATGGACCAAGAGGCACATACAGCACGGACTGTGAGGGTATAAAACCCCAGGGGTTGCTGTGTTCAGGTCCCTCCCTGGCAACACACAACTTGACCTGTTATCATGTCACTGCACCACGATTAAATTAGGAACCAGAGGTCTGGACTCTGTTATGGTAAACATGGAGTTGAGTCAGGGAATGAAACTTGTCAGACTTTATGAGTGTGGGATGTGCAGGGAGTCAAAGGGGGCACCCCTCGGCTCACTGGAGCCACCCACTGCGAAGGGGCTTTGGTCCCAGCAGTGAAAGTGCAAGGTGGTGTGAGTGTGACCCCCAGAGTGGCTCCTCTGTGCTCAGACAGGAATATCCCTTTAACAAGAGGGCTGTCAGCAGTGACTGGAGGCTCCCACAGCTTGTCCCACTGCAGAAGATGGGCTGTAGCACTGTTCTCTGGAAAACATTATGAGTTCTTGAAACCGTAAAACAATCTGGCTGGTGTTTCTCCCTCTGACGCTGGAAATCTGGACAGTGTTTGTACCAAGAGAGGGAGCAGGATATAGAGACACATGTCGAACCTCAGTTACGTGTCTTGCCTGGCTCTGGCCCTCACAGCCCTGCTGCAGCCCAGGCACAGATAAACCCCCACCTCATTTTGCAGTGCTGACACACATGGGGCATCTGCCAAACAGAGGAAGTGGTACTGGGCCCCAGCACCCCCAGCCCAGCAGCATCCTCACTGATGCTATGACTAGTATAAAGCAAGACCAACACAGGCTGATCCTGCCAGGCTTGGGAAACATTTGGCTTTGTTTGCATCTCCAGTATCAGGCTGAGCCTCATCCCTGCCTCCATCAGGAACAGGCTCGTGTCTGGACCTGGAAGACAACCTGCCTTTGTTCCAGCAGTGAAATGAATCTGGTTTATGGCAGAGGAGAGCAAATGGTCCATTGCACTCAGGCATTCGACAGCAACATGTAAATGCAAAGCAATACTGGACATGGCTGCAGAAAAGGGGCCAGGACATCCTTTGGGGCTGCATCACAGTGGGTGCTGGAGGAGATGATGAACCTGGAAGGGAAGGGGGAGCTTTGGGATGATGATGCATCAGGACAAACCCTTCCACTAAGGAGTGTTTCCAACCAAACCAGTCCCCTGCATGGTGAATGGACAGGGAAATCAGAGCACTCATCCCTAGCTCTGCATCTGGGAGGGTTCTGGCTGGTCATCAGCTGCACAAGGATCTCACAGCAAGGACTCCAACAGGCCTGATGGATGCTTCCTTTCTCCCTGCAGCCAAGCCTCACTCTTCTCTGTGAGATCAGTGCTGGTGTGTCCCACAGTACAGAGCTTTGCACTTCCCTTCCCACGGGGCATTTGCTTTCAGCCATCCTTCAGCTTTTATTGTGCTTCGAAACAGAGAGGCTGGCAGCTGGACAGCCTGGGCTGGTGTTTCTGAGCAGGCTCCAAGCAGATGTTTGTGCTCACAGACAGGGCTGGAACTCACTGCCTTCCCCGCTGGGCTCAGCTGTGTGTGGGCAGGCTGCAGGCAGAGCCTGTGGGCAGCCCCCTGCCTGCAGTGCTGCCTGTTTGGGGCAGCTGCCCCCAGAGGTTGAGAGTGGGTCTGGTGCTGGGCACAGGCTGAGTGGGGTCATGTCTCCTCAAAGGAATGAGGAGCTGGACCACTATGGCCACCCCCTGCTGAAGTAATGGATGAGGGCTGTGGGATGAGAGCCTAAAAACAGGCAAAGGGGAGAGGGGCATGGCTGAGAGCTGCACTGTGCTTGCTCAGCCAGTGTCACAGTGAGCACAAGAGTCACAGAGAAGCTCTTGAGGACGCTCCTCCCAGGCTGGGTAAGCCCACAGCACAGCCACCACTCCCTCTTCTCTCATCCTCGCCCCCATGGCAGATCTCGCATGGGGTGAGGGGCTCTCTTATCGCTCAGTGTTTGCCAGTCTGGAGGAGCACACTGTAGTTGTGGCTGGTTAACCATCACCCATGTGAAAAAGGACAGGAAAAGGTCGGACAGGATGGACTGCCCATGGCCTCCCATCCTTCTCAGGAGAGGCTTGGACCCTGCTGGTCCCATGCATGTGCTGATGGCTGCGGGTTGCTCCGGCCATGGCTCTGGTGTCAGCCACATTTCACAGCTCAGAACTGTCCCTCTTGTGTTAAAGCCTGATGAGACACCCTTCTCAAAGTAAACAGGAGCCAGTTTATTGCTTGCTGGAGCCATTTCCCAGGAAGGTCAGGAGGGCTTTCCTTGGGGCTTGAGACAGCCTGCTAAGCTCCTGCTAACACTGAGCAAAGGTGTTACGAGAGCACCATGGGCTGGGAAGAATAGCACTGGGCCCTAAGGATGCCTGCAGCCTGCTCTAAACCTTGGAATATAGTCCTGTTTGTCTTCTCTTGCTCTTCAGGGTTCCCCCTCCCATTTGTTATGGCACTGATGCAGAAAATTGTGGTGGCTGTAATTGCCAGCGGTTTGCTGATTGCACGTTCACCCTATTTGCTAGGCTGGAGACAAAAGGCCTAAATCTCTTCCAAGGTCTGAAACTGTGTCATCCCAATGGACAAGAAGGAGAAGGGGTTTACTATTGCATTTGCTTAAAGAGCATCTGGATGTAAAATAAGATCGATGCACCTCAGGGCAGGGGCAACGCCAGCATCAATGGAGACTGCCCTGTGACATCGGCTTACTGCCCCCATGTGTCTGACTGCACCAGGGAGGCAGCTGGGCACTCCCTCATCCCCTTCAGGCTTCATGTGCATGAGGCCAACCCCTGCACGGATCTTCTGCCACCAATCCCTCTGCAGCTCGGGCAAATTGACAGAAAGCTTTCCCCAAGGGCTCTGGCACCACGGACCCAGCTTGTGTGCTGGAGCCAGGCCAGCATCCCAGGGGACTGCTCCTGGCAGTGTCCCTGCCTTCAGCCAGATGCTGCCAGGAGGCTTTTGAGAAGGGGGAACCCCACCCTGAGTGTAAGACCCCAGCAGGAGCTCGGCTGCAGCTGTGGCAGGGTTGAGCAAAGTGATGCAAGATGTCTGGAGACGGCCAGCTACCGGCAGGAGCGTGTGGGAGAGGAGCTGCCCTCCACGGCGCTCTGCGTGCGCAGGAGAGACCACACAGAATCTTCATCGTCCAGCCCCTCACAGCCTCAGGATGCCTGGAAAGAGTAGCACAGATTTTCCATCCACCCCCAAACTGGGTATCCCCTCCAGGGCTGCTCCATCACCCCCCAAAAACATGGGAAGGGGGCAGTCTAGCCCCTGGCAGGGGTCTGGGGGAGCTGTGCTTGTGCTGCTGGGTCCTGGGGGTGGGTATTGGTCTCTGGGGTCACTGTGGCTGAGGAAGTTTTGCATGGGACCCCAGGGATGAGTGAATGAATACTTGGCCAGGCAGAGCCCATGAGGGCAGCCTGGGGAGACGGGCAGCCGAGCTGAGGCTGGTGTCAGCAGAACACGGTGCTGGGGACACCCTGACACCTCGCTGTGTGAGCCGGGAAGTACTGACGGCTGCAGCCCTGCCAAGCCCGCAGGGAAGGACCCCGTGCGCAGCCACGTCAGAGCGCATTCGCTCAGAAAGAGTAAAACTTCAGATGCCGGGTGTTGTTTCAACCCCAGAGCCTCCTCAATAGCGAGCTGCCCTCCGGAGACCTCCCCTCTGGACACAGAATGGAAGTAGCAGCCTCAGCATTTTGTCAGGAGCAGCGAGCTTTCTGCCTCCCGGCCCTGTTGAATAGCTGCAGAATTCATTACAGCCCCGTTTCACTTCTCCCTCCAATTATCCCTCTGGACAATGAGCTGGGGCTGCAGCGGAAGGTCCCTTTCAGGAGGTGCTGGTGGCAGGACATGCTGCTGGGGCTCAGCCGCAAGCTCCTTTGCTGGGGGGCAGTGACCTGAGTCCAGCAAATGCCACCTTTTGGCCAGAGCAGTGAGCACGCACAGGGTGGCAGGGCCAGCTCAGCACCAGGGACTGGGAGATGCTCCCTGCAGGGCAGGAAGTGCTCGATAACAAGAGCTAGCCCCAGTCTGCGAAACACCTGCAATATGGGGGTATTTCAGTCAAAAGCAAAGTACTGAAGATTAATTAAGTACCCTAGTGTAATTTTACCTTTACGAACACAGTGGTGATTTGGCCCATTTGGCACTTCTCTTCGCTGTGACTGTGAAGCCACCAAAGAGCACAGGCGCTGCTTGTACTGTGGCTCAAGGGACTGGGCTCCTGCAGGTGACACCTTGTATCCAAAGTCCCAGATGTCATCCTTGCTGCACTGGCCACCCAGGTCACCACTGTCCAGCCAGCCATTTTTAAGGCCTATCACCTGCTAAGGTGAAGAAAGAGGCAGCAATTGGCACCAGAGCCATTGGGGGGTCTCTGAGAGCCTGGAGCTGGTGTTGGGGATCATGGAATGGATGTGATACCCAGGTAAGGGCTGGGTCCCTCCCTGACAGCTTGGAGAGGCCCCTCACCTCTTGAGATGCTCAGCCCCAACCACACTCATTGCAGCACAGTTCCCCAGAGCCTTCCTCCTGCCCAGCAGAGCAGAACTCACTGAAGGGAGATTTGAGGGGGGAATATGCTCAGAGTAAACTTTGGTGTGTAGAAGGGGAAAAGGGGCAGATGCCCAGACTTCGGGCTTCATGGCGGGATTTGCAGCTGTGCAGGCAGGGAAGTTTGTGCAGCCTTTTGTTTGTTTGTTCCTTCCACTGCTGGCTTTGCAAGACTTAAGGGCTGTCTTGGGGGAGCTGACACAGGAGAGTGACTTTGCACCAACAGGTCTAATCCTGACACGCTTGAAGCCATCGCCAAAGCAGGTTGTGCCCAAGCTGGAGAGCCTGCAGAGAAACCCCAGGAGATCTAGACAAGGGCCGAGGACGTTTCCGATGGAGGCAGACAGGACACTCAGCCTACTTAGTTTTATCAGGAAGAAGATCAAGAGGCAGCTTGATTACAGTCACAAGGACCTTGGTTCGCAAGTATCCTGGCAGAAATAACAAACCAGGTACTTAAGAGCTCTTTAATCTAGCAGAGAAAGGCAAAACAAGGGCCAATTGCTCCACATTTCCCGAAGTCCAGGTGATTAACTCCAGAAGGTGAGGCAGGAACACAGGCTACCCTCCCCAGGCTGCTACAGGGCTGGCTGGGAACTCACACCTCAGTATCACCTAAAGCAACGTATTTTACCTTAACATAAGGTACAAGAAACTTTCAGGGATGGCAGAAAGGCTCAGAGCTGGGACAGCTTTGGATGCCCTCTGCTTGGGCTGCAGAAGGCACATCTTCTCGTCTGGTGAGGTGGCCACCATTGGTCCTTGAGACAAGGCAGAAAACATGTGTCACTGTTCAGGAGCAGTGGATAGTGTGACATGGGGTGCATTGTTCTAGCCAGGGAATCTGCAAAATGGTGTTTGCATTGAGACTGCAGCTTTTGGTGCCCAAGGGATCTCCAGGTGCTGATCTTCCAACTCCTGAGCAGAGGGACAGTTGATCCCTCTCTGCAAGCTCACAAACCTGGCCAAAAGCTCTTGAGGAGCTGGATCACCCAGCAGCCAGCAGCACCCAGATTCTGATAAAATGTCCCTAGGATCTCCCGGTGGACACCGCTAACAGGTACTGGGCAGCTGTGTCTCCATCCTGCCAAAAGCAGTGAAGCAGATGGAGGAACAGAGCCCTTATCTCATGGAGCCATTCATATTTCTATTTAAGTCCTATTACCACCTCATTTTTGCAATTTTTCTTGTTAAAAATCAACAGCCTGGCCAAGGCCTTGTTGTAAAGCATGGGGAAGAGCCCTGGCCCGAGGCGGTGGCGTGGGACCCCGCGTGCAGCCCTGATGCCCGGCGTGCTGCCAGTGGGGCTAACAAAAGGCCAGCAGCGGGGCCAGCCCGTGCTGGGAACGCAGCGGTGCCACTGTTGAATAGCTCTTCCCACACAGAGGAAGGCATGAAGAGGCGTAATCAAATAAGGGTATCAGCATGGTGCTCCTTGAACGACGCTCCCAGCGTGAGCCGGCGGCAGGACCGGGTGGAGGTGACAGGTATCTTTATCCCACCACCCAGGAGAGCTCCAACATCCCGCTGGCAGGAATTTGTCTGCAAATTTTCCCCCATTGAAAGAAGAGAGGGGGCCAGTGAGGCACGGGCTGAGATGATCGCTTGATTAAGGCCAGGGCAGGCGAGGTGGAGAGACGGGGCAGCTCCCAGGGAGCCGTGCTCCCAGTCCTTAACCTCTCCTCGGGAGACCGCAAATTATATCTGTTAATGTATCAGCCCCCTGGTATCCTACAAATAAGTCGTCTGGCTAAGTGTGTGTCAGACGTTCACAGGAGGAGTTGTTACCTTTTCATCACTTAATCATTTTCATCATCATCATTTAATTTATCTTGCAATAAGCTTTAACCCAGTGAGTCCCGGGGAAGGTAGGTGAAGAGGCTTACCAGCCCAGCTGGACTGTAAACACAAGCAGGAGGCGCTGGCTTGTGAAGAGAGTTTGAAGAACAGAGGGAAACAGTTATATCAGCTCTCTCGAGAAAATGGGAAACCCTTTGCCATGGAGACAGGAGTATTCCCAGACCTACTTCCCATCCCGCTCCCCGGCCAGCTTGCGACGCGGGGATGCACAGAGCTGGGGTCCACTCTGCCGGGGACCAGGAGCGGCCGGAGGGAGGATGCTCCCCGGGTGTACTGGGACTGGGGAGGGAGGGGGGCACATCACACACTCCCTTGGGTGCCAGAAGTGATTTACACAGTGCACCCGAGAGCAGAGTCAATTAAGGTCACATTTCTGTGTTGCTAAACAACAGGCGGCTCTGGGTTCAGGCCCGCTGAAAAGGAAACAAAAGCCACCCCTTGAAACGGGGGCTTTGAGCGGGTTCAAAGGAGCAGGGAACAAAAGGCGGGCTTTGTGGCTGCCCTCGCCCGCGCCTTCCCGGGCCCTTCCGCCACCAGAGACACCGTTCATGTGGCAAGGGGGAGCTTTTAATTGTCCGGCACAAACAATGCTGGCATATTTAGGCCGGCCTCATTACAGAGCCATCTGAAATGCTTGAGAAGCATTCCCACCGCTTAGCATAAATAGCAGAAACGCTCTTTTAACCAGCAGAGCAGGTCCCATCTGCTCCCAGCCCGGCCTCACCTTGACTTGCAATGGTGAGCCGGGAGGGTCGGCCCCTCTGCCCCCCTGCTCCAAAATTCTGGTGCAGAAACCTGCCTCCCTGCCCTCGTCCCCCCCTGCCGTAGGGTGATCCCTGCACCCCACTGGAGCAGAGGGCAGGATCTCCAGGGATTTACAGTAAGGAATGATCAGCTGAATTGGCTGCTGTGGCAGCCCTGGCTGGGGTTTGCTCTGCCCACCTGTCTCCAGCAGCTTGGCCATGGTTGCTGGGGAATTGAGGGGCATCATTCACACCTCCTGACCAGACAAGGCAGTTTGCATGTGGCCCCACTGGGTGCTGGCTAATGTCCCCCATGGAGAATGAGCAAGGGAAGGTCTTAGAGGCCTTCCCCAGCTGGGCTGAGAATAACACAGACGTTTCCCAAACCTGACTGAACCAGGGTCTGGGCTCTTCATGGCCATGGTTGTTTCAGGTTTAAACCCCAGTGCACTTACCAAAGCTCTCTACCAGCTTCCCAGCCGGTGCGTGGGTGCCCTGGAGCGAGCCGCCCCGGCAGCCACGGGCTCCCAGAGCAGGGCAGCCGGGGCAGGCAGCCTGTTTCCACAGTGTGGGTCCTGGCACAGAGCCTCGTCAGCCCACAGAGATCAAAGCGAGCGGCGTTTCCCGACCGGTACCTGATCCTGGCTCTGGAAGGGAGCCGGGAGACTGCCGAGTGCCTCCTTCACTGTTCCCACCGCCATGCAGCACCAAGCGCACCGTGGGCTCCGCACCTCTGGGCTGCATTTTATGGTACTGCGGTTCCTGCCAGCTCCCTCTTCTTCCTCTTTTGCCTCCCCTTTCTTGCAGGCAACCAGCTCTCCACACCCCAGAGTTTATTAAGAATCCTGGGTACCTTGGAATAGACAACACAATAGTGTACTTGTTAGAGCTGCCCAGTATTAATGGACTGCCCCTTTTGATTTTAGAGTGGAACTTTTGGCAGAAAACCAGTATCCAAAAGGGAAAATTGCTGCAAAGCTCGGCAAAAAGGGGGTGGGGAGGGAGGAGAAACAGGCCCTAGCTTTGATCAGAAAAGCTTGAAGATGAATCATGGTGATACCCAAAGCAGATTTGCTGAAGTTTGGTTGCAAAGAGGAGAGCCAGGACTGGTGCGGAGAGGGGTGGCCGGAGTGGTGATGGGGCTGGGGTGGAAGGGAGCCCTGGCAGCCAGAGGTTCAAAGGCCTCTGCAGCGAAGAGCAGAATTGGAGGATTATTCACTTTCTATATTTCCACTCCTGCAGCACACATGGGAATCTAATTGGCCAGGATGAGAAGTACAGCTAGACAGCTTACAAGTGGACTTGGGAAGACAAAAATATTTGCAGCTGCAAGCCATTAAAGGCAAACCCTGCCTCGCTCTTACACTTTAATTACCCTGCTGTACGCTTTCCTCTGCCTACCAGAGCTAGTGTCAGCCCAAAAACCTTTCTGATCTTAAAAGGACAAGCACAACGCCTGGCTGCACCAGGGCAGCAGCACTCCAGCACAGCAGCACTCCAGAGCAGCAAGGGATGAACACCTCGCAGGGTGTCAGGCATCAGCTCTCGCCCACTGCCCCAGTGCAGACCCCAACACTGCCCCTGCAAGGCTGATGGCAGCCCTGAGTCCTGTCAAAGAGATTAGCTTGTTTTTTTGTGGAGGGAGGGCATCCAGCCTTGTAGATTTGGAGCTTCCCATGCACCCTGTGCTCTGCAAGGTCCACCCAAGCTCATCCCAGCATTACCTTGCTGTGACAGCAAGTGGCAAAAGCCTTGGCAGGGATCACCCCTGTCCTCCCACAGCCTCCCCAGTCTTCCCTGCTGCTGCTGTATTTCAGCTGAGATGCTTATTTCCCAGGGTCCAAAAGCACTGGCAGGGAGATTTCCCCTTTATTGGCACCTGGACCCACCCCGATGGCTGGAGGCAAAGGGTGACAGAATGACCCCATCTCCTCATCTCCACCGCAACAGCCACGTGTCCAGGTGACTCTTGGCAGTGCTCTGGGCACTGCCTGAAGGGCCACACTGCCGCTGGCCGCAGTGCGGCCACCCTGGGGTGCCGGCAGCACAGCACTGCCTGCAGGGGGCTCTGAATTTGGTGAGGGGTGATGCAATGACCATCACAGCCCAGCCTGCCCGGCCACCACCGTGCTCCCAGCTCTTTGACTGCTCATTTCCTTTTCCGCTCTTGCACCAACACCAAAAATGTTATTCCAGGTGCTGGCCCCAGCCCTGCTCACTCCCCCACATGCTTCACCCCACTTCTCCTGAAACCTGAGGAGAGCTGAACTCATGCCACTCATGCAGCTGAACTTTATGCCATTTTATTTCAATGCTCTGAGGGTTAACCTTGTGCCAGGCATTTTAGTTCTGCTATAAACACAGGAGAGGAGAGGGCTCACAACTTTGTTTAATGAGCAATTTTTTACTAACTATTTTGAAGCTTTGATGCAATCTCCTTTCAAATGCATGAGCTTGTAGGGAGAGGGTGTTTGAGCCTGGCCTCATTTTAAATTGAGCTTAAAGTTGCTTGGCAGCACTGAAGGGGCATTTCAGGACACAGGTAAAGACCCCAAAAGATAAGGAAGGACCCTCGGGTGGAAGATCTGAAGTGAATATATGTTGTTTGAACTAGTTTGAGATGTTAAACCCAGGTGCATGCATGGGACAAGGGGAAGACCTCCCTGGAAATGCTGGTGCTGGGACTGTGCACCAGGGCGTAGATTGGGATTTCCCTGGTCCTGAGTCCCCACAACACCTGTGCTGGGGGGCTGAGCGAGCTGCCCTGCTCCTGCGGGAGACATTTCTGGGGAAAATTATGTCCAGCAAGGAACTGCAGGAGCAGGGGGGCGCAGGAGCCCATTGCTGCCCTGGGACATCGCTGCTGGAGCCATCGTGAGAGGGATGGGTGCTGTGTCCCTGGCACTGCCAAGGGCTGATGGGCACAGCACAGCAGAGCCGGGATAGAGCAGGGACAGGGGCTCAGCACTGCCAGCAGCCCTGGCAGCAGCCAGCAGGACCCAGCTTATCTCTCTATTGCCTCAAGCCCTGCCTCCCTGGCAGGACAGGGGTGTGTGCCCGCAGAGCCCACCTGTGCCCAAGGACGGCGAAGGGGCAGCCACAGCCATGAAGGACAGAAGGACAGCTGGGGAGGGTGAAGCAAAGGCTAAATTAGGATGCTGGGCACTGCTGGCTGCCAGCCCAGTGCTGCCTGCCAACAGCCCCTTGGCAGATGAAAATCAAACCCCGATGGGAAGATGATGCCTGGGGCTGGGCTAAGGGCAAATGAGCGATGTTAGTCCCTCCACAGGGTGCAGGCTAGCGAGGACCATTCCGGACATTGTGTCCCCAGCAGGAATTTTCTGTGAACTTCTCTCACACCCTGGCGCGGCGGAGGTTCCCTGTGACGCCCAAGAGAGAACTGGCTGGGGGATACATCCTGGGGCCAGGGAGCCAAGGAGGCTGCTGCGTGCCCGGGCCAGCAATGGGCTGCTGCCGGCTCTGCCCTGCGCTGCTGCTCCCGGCCCCTGCCGAACCCTGGGGGGCAGCACGGGGGGAGCGGGGGCTCCAGATTGGAACCACATGGAAGCACATTTGCAATGAATTAGGCTGGAAGCCAGCAGCTCTTGCTTGGCTGGGTGTGCAGCCAATCTTTGGGGATTGTCAGCTCCTCCCAGGTTTCCACAGCGGATGTTCCCTGGCCAGAGTGCAGCTGGGCTCTGCGCAGAGCCGCGGCCAAGGCAGCCCAGAAGGAGATGAGCACACGCGCAGGCAGGGACCCCCGCCCACACACACAGCCCCGCTGGCTCAAGTGGGCCCCCACACGCTCCTGGCCTGGGCTGGGCAAGGTTTCAGGGGCTGAGGATGCTCTGGGGGCAAGGCGGTGGTGGTGCACAGGAGGGGTTATTTGGCCACTTCCCAGTCTGGCAGCCTCAGGGTGAGGGGGCAGCTGTAGTGGGCATCATGTCTCCCTGCCTGCCCTGGCTCACAAGCCCCCAAGCTGCACCCAAAATAAAGCAGATGGGGAGCTCTGGCTCAGGCATTGGTGTGAAATCACATCTCAGGGTACCTGAGAAAAGGGCAGATCCAAAAGGCAGGGAAGAAAAGCTCCACCTGGCAGCCCTCTCAAGGGGTGAGAGGGTTAAGGCACTGGTGCAGAAAGGCTTTGAGTGTGCATGTCAAAGAATGACACTAACAACTCATGTGACAACCTGCCAGGAAAACTTTTCAGATCATAATTCGCATAGCGTTTGTATCATGTTCCCTTCCTGTTTAAAAAGGCAATATGGAAACCGTGCAAGGGGTTATTTGCTGGTCAGGCCGATCTGCTGGTTATGCTCCCTGTCACGCGCGTCCCTTTAGGAAGTGATGCCACCACGACAGACATAATTTCTAAAAATAACGCCATCCCACACATTAATTTCTGGTACCATTTGTTCTAATTATTCATTCCCAGCTAAAGAATAATATCTAATCATTAGCACTGGGTGCGTACTAAGCCCCTGGCAGAGCAAGAAGTTGGGCTACCCCACCCCCCCCACCAGAGCATCTTCCTTGGTGGCATGTGCTACTGATGGCAGAGAGCAGAGAGGGGACACTGCCTTCCTGTGCCCAGCCCAGCCGTTTCAGCCCTCACAAACCAGTCAGGAGCATTCCACTGACCCTGCTCCACCCCTGAAGGACAAATCCAGAGTCCCTGTGCAGCCACAGAGCCACAGCACAGTGCTCAGCTGGGTGTGTGTGGGCCCCAGCAGCACTGTGGCTCTCTGATAAGGCCATGTCTGTCTCTTGTTTCGCGGGTGAGGGTATTTATGAAATGACAGGCTGCAGTGTTAATCTCTGGTTGGCAAGGGAGCACGCCAGCAGTGTGGCAGCCGGGCACAGCCGGCAAAAGCCTGTTGCTGCAGTTGGGGCTGGGAGGTGCTCGGGGAGGTTCTGGAGATCAGTCCATCCGCCAGTTGCTTTCGCCTCCTGCACTTTGCACAGCCCCTGCTCCCTGACACCCATGTTGCTTGTGCCCAGCTCCTGGTTCAGAGGGGCTGGGGCAGGAGCTGCCCGTGTGTGGGCATCCCTGCTGGTTTAGCTGACCTGCAAGCCCCCCTTGTGCTCCTAGAAAGGCCCTGGAACAACAGTGGCCAAAACACGACTCCCCCTTGGATTTTTTTTATCACCCACATAACACTGGTGAAGGAAGGGAGGCCACCGCCAGGGAACATCTGGGCTCCATTGCTCATTGTCTGGCAATTAATGTCAGCGCTGAAGACAGAAGGGACGTCAGATATTAAATAAACACGACCGCACTCTGCAGACCGAGCCAGTCCCCTGGGGAAGGCGCACATGCACCCGCACCCACACGCTCCCCCGGCACGGCCCCAGCCAGGGCCGGCACACAGGCGGCTCACCACACACACGTGTGAGCACAGCCACACGCTCGCCCGCTCCCACACAGCTCCGGTTTCATGTCAGCGAAGGCAGAGCAGGGGAAAAAATAGTCCTTCTTTTCCTTTTTGGTTTTCCAGCAGGCAGATTATCTGCAAGTGCAGAAACCGCCAAAAACTCTATCCTGTGAAACAGGGGGATGTGTGGATGGGGGTCAGAGCCCCTCAGGGTCTGGGCTGGCTGGTATCCCCCATCCAAAGTTGCTGCTTGGGGTCCCACCCCTGGCCTGGACGCAGGCCTCTGGCAAGGAGCAGCTGCATGCCCGTCCCCATGGGTATGCACACAGCACATGTGGGGCTCTGCGGGCTGCATCCTACCTTTGCTGGTGCACCCAGCCCATCCCGCTGCCCCCACAGTCCTGGCACAGCCCGGCATCCCACGGGTCTCTGTGCATCCTGTTGGTCCAGACAGCAGGAATGGACACCCCTGCTTCCACAGGGCTGTGAAAGGCTGTCTTTCTCCCACTCCAACTTCTATGGGCACCCAAATTCTTTTCTCCCGGGCCTCCTCTGCCTGTGCTCTGAGGAAGAGCAAGTGTGGGAGCAGCCTGACCGCCAGAGAGCAGGGAGGCTGCCTGGCCACTGCACGGACACGTGCTGCAGGGCTGCTCCGGTGACTGCCAGCCCAGGGCCTGAGCGAGCCCGAGCATGGTTTAGTTCACAGGCCAGGGCAGCTCTGCCCCACAGCCCGCCTGCTGCTAGGCACAGGATGCACAGCTGGGCCACTGGTCCAGCCCCAACTCACAGGGCCGGGTCTGGAGCAGGACTTGGGTGCAGCATTACCCTGGGGGCAGGCTGTGGCACTAAGGTGCTTCGATGTGTGTTTTACAGTCACACCACAGCACCCATATACCAGCACATGCCGTGCAGGTGTGCAGGATGCTCTTGACCTCTGTCCACTGCTGCTGCTTTTGCTGCATTGTTGGAACCAAGTTTCCTCCATCCTATGGCATCTTCCATTGAACAGGACACATTTCAGCAGGACACATTCACCCTGCACAAGTGCGGGGGGAAAAGCAACCCCAGCAGGCTGGTAGGTGCCCAGGCTCAGCCAGGGTGGTCTCCCATCCCTCATTACATTAAATCTGTGGGTCCTATGAAGGGCAGCAAGGAAAGGGATGGTCAGTGAAACTTGTCCTGTCACACAGGAGCACGGCACCAGCCAAGGGCAGCACACAGGGCTTCCTGCCCCTGCGTGCAGCAGGGACTCATTAGCTCAGGGCTGGCTGTGCCTACTTTATTCTCTGGCAGCTTTTGTTCCCTTACAGAAATGCAGTCTCTCTCTCCCTCGCCCTTAGCCTCTTTTAATATTAAGGTCAATAGGTTGACGATTAAGCAGGAAAAGGGCATGAAGAATCAACCAAATTAAATCTTGTGTGCAAACAGGTGGGTGTGAAATTTCAATCAATGGCTGGTGTTAGCAGGGACCCCTGAGATCACGATTTCCCAGGGGAAGACTGGGAAGCCCCAGAGGGATTTGGGTACAAAAACTCCAGACATGGGAGAATAGAAAAAAAGTCTTCTCAAAAACCAATATTGACAAGGTCCCTGTGTTTGCACCCCGGCTTTCCTCGGCAGCACAAAGGGAGATGATTATCCCGGGTCCACTGGGGAGGAGATGACGGGAGCTCAAAGGTGAGCCAGGCCCCCACCCCCCGGCTCCTCTGGCCCCAGCTCCTTCACTTAATCCCCCTCTCGCCCAGGCTTTGAAGTCGCCAGAGGTCGAATATGGGATGTAAATCACGTTAGACGCAGTGTGTGATCACAACGCCGCTGCCAGACAATGCCGTGCTTCCCCCGGTGCCCGGGCATCCCGCCGAGCCGCGGCCGGCGCTGGGCTATAAACATCCCCAACATCCCCGAGCTGCGGGCGGCAGCGGGGGCCGAGGGTGGGCTGCGGCCGGGGACCCCCGTTCCGGGCGGGACAGAGCCCTGCGCCGCGCCGC
The DNA here is from genome assembly GCA_013398015.1 of Oreocharis arfaki. NCBI lineage: Eukaryota > Metazoa > Chordata > Aves > Passeriformes > Paramythiidae > Oreocharis > Oreocharis arfaki. The sequence goes on along the minus strand of VZRR01003477.1, from coordinate 582,964 downwards.
GGGGCCGGGAGCCGCAATGGGCACTGGCGCCCAGCGGCCGCGGGGCTGCCGAGAGCAGAAGGCTCGTCCCTGGGATTAATTAGCAAAGGCTGCGGCTGCCGAGCAATGTAAAACACGAGCCGTTCGCTGGGCGTTGGTTCCCGGGGCTGTCCCGCAGCGCTGCACATCTTGTAAGCATTAGCATCACGTAAGGGGAGCCTGCACAGAAGGACCTGGGGTTTATTGGGCTGTAAACTGCGTTGTTCCCGTTACAGTAACGACGTTGCTGGTGAAGAAATGTGCCTTTAGCACATGAGGCTCGGGAACCAGGTGCGCCGGAAGGAAACAGAGCAGGGTTTGGAGGCTCTGCTGTCACCAGTGGGATAATGGAGAGAGAAACAAAGCAGACGTGGGAGGAAGCAAGGGGAGGCACCAAAGATATGCTACCCCTGCCCGCAGGGCTGCTGTGCTTTTCAGCCCTCTGCAATTTATCTGCTCCAGACCCGACTGGACGGTGCTTGGCTCCCCTGCTCCCTGACATGGGGCTGCACACCCTGCCCTCCGCCTGGGAAGTTCAGACCCGGGTGCAAGGGGTGACAGGGAGACAGCAAGTGACTGCTGGCTCCTTGGTTCTGTTTTGATGGACTTTGCTCTGCCTTGCTCCAGCGCTTCCTCTGCCTCCTGTGGCACCTGGGAAGATGTGACACGTGGGGTTTGCTGCCCAGAGCAGAACAAGGGCGCTGTTGCCCAAAGGAGCCCTGAGCACCGAGAGCTTCCTTGCCCTATGGAAAAATCACCCATGTTTAATTTTCCCTTAGCCAAGGAAGCAGCCTCCAAAAAAAAAAAAAAGTGACAGTGGACCCTAACAATTAACACATTTCCTATTTTCCCATTATCAAAAAATGCATCCATGCTCTGCAGGCAGCAGGTTGGCTGGTTTAAGTCTTTTTTCACCAGTGCACACACAAACCAGGATTTCATTTTTCAAGACCAGCACCAGAGCTTACCAGCCATCACCGCCTGGCTGCAGAGATCTGGATGAACTGCTTTATAGGCATGTTCCCACTAGTCTGGCTCCAAATGCCCCTGTTGTCTCCCTAGAGCTGCCACCTGTCTTGGTGGCCCTGGCAGACCTTCCCAGCCAGGTGCCTGGTGGGAAACACAGAACCTGCCATTCTCCCCACCCACATTGTGACAAGTGACAGAGAGGGTGATGGTTGATGCCAGGGACCTGAACACCATAGCATCAAACCTCTGCACATACCCACCAACAGGAGCCAAGCACAGATACCAACCCAGCTCACCCTCCCACCACCAGGCTCCCCTCTGCTGCTCCATCCCTGCTCATTGCTGCAGTGCCCAAGCACAGGACCCTGGCAGTCAAAAACTATCTGCTTTCAAAGCCTTTTTTCTTTCTTCTTAATTGAGAGACCGGAAGATTTTTTTTTTCTTTTTAAACAAAAATATGTTGTTATTGTGGAAAATTTCTGCTCTCCACAGAAAATGCCTTGCATTCGCTGTACACATTGTGGACCGTACCAGAAAACATCTGATGTGCTTCCAAAACCGCTGGGGCAGTTCTTTTCTTATTAGAGTGGAAATTTTCTTCAGGAAACAAGTTCTACCTAGTTCGCACTGACATTTGCTGCAGCAGGAAGCAAGCAGCCCTGTCCCCGTGTCACCCCTTCATCTCCAGGAGGTGGCGTCATAGGGGCATCGTGGCATGGCCGAAACCTGCAGCACAAACCCTGGCACTGATTCAAGATTTGCCCCAAGTCCTGTAAGCCACCAACCACCAGCACCCACCCAGGCTGGCCCAAGGGGGAACCACACTTTCCTGGGGCAAGATGATATCTGTGTGAGAACAGTGAGGAAAACACATTATTTTATTGGTTCCTGGCTTTCAATTAGTGTTGATGCTGTACAGCCATACTGGCTAATGTTAAATAGATGTTTATCAAGCAAAGTCAAATCCAAACATTGCCATTTAAGTTTAGTATTTGCTATGATTATTCTACAGAAAAGAAAAAAAAAAAGAGAAAAAACATGCAGTATTTCATTCACGTCTTTCAAATTCATCTGTGCTTAATGTAGATGTTAGGATGGTGATTACAACAACTCCACTCATGGGTTTTCCCGCTGTGTCTGTAGCACAAGGTGGGATGCACCTGAGGATGACTGTTATGGTCCCTCCACAACAGCTCTGGCTAGGTCTGGGTCTGACTCTGAAACATTTCCAGCTGGGGACTACTCCTTAGCTCTCTTTCCCCCAACTTAGCTTCTGGACACAGCAAAGAGGATTGCCCGTGCCTCCTCACCTGAAACCTGCCTTACCAACTGCTCCCCACCAAGTGTTTTTAGGTTCAACCCCCAGTGGTTCCCCTTGTACTCTGGAGAGCTCGGGGGCTCCTTAGGCAAGGGCTGCCTTCTCCAGAGACCAGCCCAGGAAGCTGCTGAGGTGCCGTGTGACACAGCCAGCTGAGACACAACCATATCCTCTATTTCTTTCTTTTTTTTTTTCAAACAGATTTCTGAGAAAACATCTGCTGTGCCCCAAGCCTGCACCGGATCTGAAGATCAAAATAAAGGACTTTTGTCTTTTTATTAAGCATTTTAGCAAACGTGACTATTACATTCATATTATATTTCCCTGTTTTGTACAAACACGTTTAAGTCAGCACTAAGAGGATTACGTTTATGGCGCACCAATCTCTGCTCAAATGGGTTGACTAAAGAAACTCTTGTTAAACAGTATTTTCTCTAATGCCTGTTGCTTTTCTTCCTTGCTTTAGTGCTCAGACGTCTATCCAGGCTCCCTAAATCCACCCTCCCCATAAGCTTTCAGATCAAGACTCTTCCCCCCTCTGCCCCCCTCCACACTCTTTAATACAGCTGAAGATGAACATTAGTGCTTGGTTCAACTGCACTGGAAAGGGAAAGGGCAGATTCATCAAAATCTTTATACCTCCATAGAAAAATGTAGCCTTTTGCCTTTCCTCGAGTGAATGTCTTTTCTAGAGGGTATTCATTAGGGGTTTGGTCTGTTTTTGCAGACAGCTCCACAGATGTTGACATTTTTTTTCTTCACTGGGTTAAGACGCCTTCTATAGGCTTTCAGTCTTCATTTGTTACTTCTTTATTATCCAAGAGGGGTTTTTCTTTTTTTTTCCCCCTTCTTTTTTTTTTTTTTTTCCTTTCTTCCCAAGGAGTTGACTCAGTTCTCTGAAGAGAGCAGTGGTAGTCAGGCTCATTATTATCTCGGGCCCTTTTTCATCGCCCCGGCAGGCCGGCCGGGGCCGCGGGACCATTGTGGCAGAGCAGCAGGTAGCTGTGGCACGGCGGGGTCAGCGCTCCGGCCGGCGCAGCGCCTTTGTGTGCCCGCCTCGTGCTGCTGGCTCCGTTTGTCCGGCGGTGGGAAAGGTCAGCAGCATGCTGCTGCTCCGTACCTGAGGTTTTGTCTCCGGCCGCTGCTGAGAACTTATGTAAATAATTCATTGGAAAGCAATCGCCGGACCTGGGCGGGGGGACAGAGGGAAGGGGTAGAGATGTGCTGGCAGGGTGGTACCAGCGGTACCTGGTCCATCAAACATGCTTACCAGAGTCTCGGCCAGAGCTGCTACGTGCTTAGGAGGCCACAGGCTTGCCACGCCCCGTAAGGCTTCATATCATCACTTCTATACACCACGATAGCTGGTTTCCCACTGCAAACTTTGCCAAGGGAGCCATTTGGCTCGGTGTGGAGGCTTAAAGCATGATGCAGGCAGCAACCTGCACTGAAATCCCCATCTCCGAGACCCAATGCACTGCAGTTTGCCCAGGACCCATTGCTGTTGCCTGCAGACATACTCCATCCAAATACTCATCTCAGTGCCAGTACCTCTCCCTCAGCTCCCACAGAGAATTTACTGTGTATCTTGAGATTTTCCGCAGAAAAGATTGGCGGTACAGACGTGGGGACTGGCAAAGGCATCATAATTCAAGTGGTGCTTCAGGACCTGCTGTAACAGAGCCTCGAGGTAAGGACTCCAGCTAATTCACAGCAGGGCTCAGTGTCACCCCGTCAACATGGGCCATGCATTATCTCAGGGAAAACTAAAGCCCTCCTGCTCCTCCTGGGAGCCCTCCCAGCCCATTCCCACACTGCCTGGAGTTGCCAGCCCTGTGGAGAGCATGAAGCTCCCCAGCTGTGCTCCCAGCATGAGACAGTGTTGAGGACAGGGCAGAGGTGACAGGTATCTTTATCCCACCATGCAGGAGAGCTTGAACATCCTGCTGGCAGGAACTTGTTTGCAAATTTTCCCCCATTGAAAGGAGTGAAGGGACTGGTATGACTGCTTGATTATAGCAGGGGCAGAGAAGGCAGAGGGATGGAGCAGCTCCTGGGGAGCCGTGCTCCCAGTCCTTAACCTCTTCTGCACAGCTGGATGATTTAGTACCTCAGTGGGGCATGTTGGCTCCAGCTATGGGGCAGGGGGTGGGCATTAAGGGTGATGTGGTCCCAATTAGCAGTCACTCTCTGAAAGACACTGCCTGTGGCTGGGAAGGAGGGTTCCCGGCCAGCAGGCATGTACCAATGCAGGACTGTACCAATGTTGGGTGCCCACAGTGGGTGCCCAAGCACTCCCCAGCTGCCTTTCCCCAGCCAAAAGTGGAGCAGGAGGGGAGCAGCACC
>VZRR01003477.1:485003-578279 GCA_013398015.1 Oreocharis arfaki | reverse complement strand
CCCCCCGCCCACTGCAGCCCCGTGCCCAGCCTAGGACACTGAGCTAGACTGGAATATTGATGGGGAGGCCAAAATCCATCACATTCAGCCCCCACCAGTATGCTAAAAGCTCTTGCCATTTTCTCTTTTTATCACAGCTTTAGCAGGAGAGCTCCCATTAGCTTTACACATCATCCCTGGGGAAATAGTGCTGATAGATGTGTGAGATCAGGCAGGTGGATTTTCTTTTCATCACATGCGCTGGAAAAGCCTTCCACTGCTAAAAGCAAGAGGAGACTGAGCCAACTCTTGCAGACTGCTAATGATTCACTCAGAGGGTCGTGGCTGGATTTCAGGCCCCTTGCTCTGCGCTGGCTCCTGGGTGCCGCCTGGCCCAGCAGGCAGGGCAGGATCTGGTCTAGAACAGCACTGACTCAGGAGGGCTTTTCTTTGGGCTGGACCCCCCATTTTCCCCTGAATGGAGACTTGTCCTCTCCCAGCACAGCATTTCACCCAGCAAATTCCCAGCACAACCACGGGCTTAAAGTAGCTTTTCTATAACAGTGGAGTGATGGCATCTCTGGCTGTGCCTGCCTTTTCTCATTCTGCTGTGTTTGTGCCGACCATTGCTCCCCCTGAGCATGCCCAGCTCGGTCCTGCCCACACACACTGACCGGCATCAGGGATACAAAGGAGCCCTGGGCACAGGATCCACAGCAGCTTCTGCACGAACCTTACAAGTGCTGAGGTTTATAACTCAGAAAATCTGGGCTCTGAAGGGCTCTATCTGGAGGGGCGGGAGGCGTGCCGCCCTGCCCAGAGCCACTTTTATGCCATTGTGCCTTTTCAGCATTGCATTAAGGCAGCCAAAGAAGGGGGATTTTTAATGGTTCCAGGGGAACAAAGCGGAAACATTCGACCCAACTTCATTACAGAATCATCTGAAACGCTTGAGGAGCGTTTCCCACTAATTATCATAAATAGCCGAAAAAAATCTTTCCCTCCCAAAGCAGGTTCCAGCTGCCCCTCTGTGTTTTCTCACCTCCACTTCCAATAGCCTGACCCTGCCCCCGCACAAAGGGGAGACCCCATCTCCGCTCCCCCCACACTCTGGGGCTCTAAAGAAATACAAACAGGCAGCAGATTAACAGCACTTGTTTGCACCTTAAACAAACAAGAACTTCCGCCCCTCCAGGCTCTCTGACTGCCCAAGGGAGGATGCACCAGCTTGTTTTTCTTGCCCTTGCTCTCATGCCCTGCCCAAACCCTGGATAAAAGCCTGGACAGCCCAAGGCATGAGGCAGGCAGGATGAGAATCTCAGGGGTTCCAGCCCCTTATCTGCTTGAGTCTCGTCCCTCATGCTGTGTATCCTCTTGCTGCCCCATCTCCCCCTGGGGAGGTTGGGCCCCTGCTGCAGTAGGGGTGTGAGATGCCAGGGGCAAAGCAGATGAAGGAATGTCCCAGTTCAGCTCTTGCTCCGTGTGTCTCACAGGGCTCCTTGCAGGAGGCAGCCTGACGTGACTGGGTGGGTACTGTGAGTGGTTGTGGAGAGGGATTTTGAAGGTGAAGGATGGAGAGGGAGAGACAAACCATCCAGAGGACACACAGAGGAGTGGTGCTGGTGTTCAAAACCATCACCAGTATTGAGGGGGCACAGCAGCACACTGAGCAAAGACTGCCAGCCCACAAGCCATCTCTGCTGACTGCAATAGGGGATGGATGAGTGCTGCACATGTGCAGCTGGACCTGAGGCTGATCCCAGCAGCTGCCTCCTCTGCCAGGGAGCTGCCCCAGCTCGGGTCCTCAATCCACAGGTCCTGTGTCACCCATCCCACCTCTCCGGTGGCATTGCCAACATCTCCCTGCTCCTACAGGACCAGGTGCCAAACTAGCCCCGTCTTGCTCTGCCCACAGCACACAGAGCAGTGAGCCCCCAGCTCCCCATACCTCTCAAACCACACCAGCAGCTGGTGAGACACTGCTCCCAGCACAGCTTGGCACATGTCTGGGACCGCCGCACAAGGCAGGCACGCACGGAGGAAGCTGTGGCAGCGTGGCCACGAGCTGGGGCAGGTTCCCATCACAAGCAGCAGTGAGACCTGCCCACCGGAGGCCCAGGCTTGCTCCTTGCCCGGGTTGTTGTGCAAATCCCCTCATGCAGGTGTTCATTGCCCCCCTTCCCATGAGCCACAAAAAAGAGCTTTGCTTGCCAGCCCCCTTCCTGCCCATGGGGTGCTCCAGGGGCAGGAAAGGGAACGGAGGCAGGTGGCAGGGACAGGCCACCCCACCCGCAGCATGTCTGGCTCCTGGCAGGGCTGACATGCAGAGGGTTACAGGTCAGTGCTGCAGCACGAGTGACAGTGCTGTGGGAACCACTTCTCACCTGCACAGGGCAGGAAGAGAGCCAGAAGCAGCTGCAGGACTCCCAGGCTGTGCTGGAGACCCCTGGTCCCAGCACCTCTCAAGGACATATATGTGTGGTGTCCTGTCTCTGCTTCTAGCAATTGATCACCTGAGGCTGTGAGGACTTCAGGCAGTCACAGCGACTGGGAGGAGGTGTAGAGTGTCACAAGCAGCCTGGAGATGCCACATGGGGATGCTCAACTTTTTTTTTTTCCAAAGCAAGAACCAGGGGCATCCTGTGCAAGGAGCAGCAATTAGAGGTAGAGCAAAGGGAGGTGATGTCTTGTTCTCTCCATGGGCAGTTCTGGGAACTCCTCACCACATGGTGCTGTGAATGCTAAAATCTTACCTGAGCTCCGAGAAACCAGAGAAATTCACAGGCTAAAAACCACCAACCACTACCCAGTGCAGTGGTGTGCTGCAAAGGGATGCCTGGGCTGCCCACAGCAGAGTGGAGAGGGTGTGCTGGGGACTGTGCACTCCACAGCACCTGCCTCAGCCACGCACCTTCACTGCGGTGGGCTGGAGCCCTGAGGCAGCAAACACTGGTCTCTCTGCTGCAGATCCCCCATGCTCTGCCCCATCTCCATGTGCTCTCTGGCCGCTCTTGCTCAGCAAGCGGGAAACCGCAGGGTGCTGCCCCACAGGCTGCTCAGGCACGTTGCCTCCAGGACACCCTGCATCCTTCTCAGCTCCTTGCCTCCTGGAGTACACTGGAGCCAAGAGGGGCAAATGGGAACAGCTGCTAATTCCTTCCAGCCCAGCCCAGCCGTAACCCTCCAAGGACTGGCCCTAAAGTGGTGCAGGAAGCTGACTCTTGTCTGTGAGCCAGCTGCACCAGCCTGGCCCTGGGAACACGCACGCTGTATTTTCATTGCAAATTACAAATCGATCATAGCAGGAAATTCCCGTGCTGAGAACACCCTTGGCTGTTATTATTTTACAGCATTCTGAGGCACTTAGAGGTGTTCTGGGTACTTAGAAAGACATGGCCCTTTCGGGGTATAATGGGCAAATTAGTTTTAAAAGCAGCTGTAGGAATGTTGGCCATTTGGCTTCCAGAGCCGGATGGGCACAGGTGGAGGCTGCGGGGCTTTGTGCTGCTTTCGGATGCAGCACCGCCCTGCAAAGAGGGAACCAGCATGCTCCGGAGCGAACACCTCGCGCCTGACCCCAGCTTTATTAATAACCAGTAATTAATATGAGAGCGGACGTGCCTTGTGTCTCTGAAGACCTTTTAAGATGTGATTATGTTGTGCTAATCTCACCCCGAAGTACTTCCCTGTTTAGACTGTGCTGGGCCATTAAATATCTGAAAAGCCAGCAGAGACCCCCCCTCATCACCTCGGGAAGTGCTCAGGGTCTGTTCCCCAGCAGCCAGGCCCCGCTTTCAAACCCTCTAAATCAAGTATTAAGCTGGGTCCATCTGGATTGCCAGAAAAAACACTCCCTCCCCCTCATCTGTATCTCATTACCTGCTGTGCCAGCCCTGGCCCCGGAGCCGCTCTCTCCATCCCGCCCAGATGTGCTGCCCCACGCTCGCCTCCCGTATTTCACAGCCAGTCAGCAGCACTTCAAGGAGTAGCTGAAGGGCCTGTAACACTGCACAGGTTCTTAGCAAGGGTGTATATCCAGGTCCCTAATGCATAGCCGCAGGCACACACTCTAGCACAAAGCCCCTTTCCCCCTCCCATGCTCTTGCACCAGGCAGGGGAACTGGGGTGCTCAGGGCTCAGTGGCCAGGAGGTTTCTGAGTTGCTTTCCCACTTTTTCTTGTGAAACACATGTCCAGACTACTGCTTTTCAGGGACTCTTTCCCTGGGAGACCTCCAAGCCAGGCAGCCCTTATGCCACACAATTGGGGAAGGACAAGATAGAGCAGGCGCCAGCCTGCAATGGCAAGGAGTTGACACAGACACCCACAACCCTGTAGAAAATGTGATCAAATTTGGGAGCAGCTTACCTTGCACAGGGCAAAATCAACACTGAACCTAGAGCAAAAAAAAAGGTACCCGGAGACCCGAATCAAGGAACAGCCCCTGTGTTCATCAGCTCAAATTCTCTGGGAATAAAGCTGCCCAGGGAGGGTTTCAACACTTTCTGTGATGACAGAAGCTGCAGAGGAACGGCCACTTTTGTTTAAGTTTGGCACTTCCCTGGGCCTGGCAGGAGCCCAGGACTGCAGAGGTGAAGGCTCACATCAATCCTTCCTCCCAAGCTTCCCAAGAGACTGGTTCCCATCTTGCAGCCATGGCTCAGCATCAGGTGAGGTTATGGTAAAGAAACACATGGCCAGCCATGCTGAAACATCACTTCCAGAGGGGCTGGGCAGGCAGCACCACGAAGAGGTTTTGGGGAACATGAGATTCAAGAGTGGGAAGAAAAGCTTATCTATTGTCTCACAGTGCCACTGCCTGCGGAGGGTCAGCCCTGGTCCTACACCAGCACTGACTGGGGACCCCACACTCCAGCAAGAAACAGGAATCCCCCACAGCAGGTCACAGCAAGAAAAGACCCGGGATGAAAACAGTCTTCAGCCCATCAGACATGCAGAAATGGCTTTAATATCAGGGAGGAGGAAAGGGAAAGGGAGAGGGGAAGACGTCTGTGTACGATGGTGGTACAGGCACTGACACATCCCGCAACATGGCACAGGGAAGAAGACAGGGTGCGGGGCAGGAAGCCTTGCGATATCTTTCCCCAAGGACTGCAAGCACATTCCAGGGATGGGAGGACATTCGGGTAGGGGCTCCTGACGCTACGAGCAAAGAGCGGCCGTGTCCGCGGTGCGGCGGGGTCCCGGCCGGCGGGTGCGGGGGCTCGGGCGTTTCGGTGGCCGCGGTCAGGCGGGCGGTGGCAGCCACGGCCTGTGTCGGGATGCCATCTAGTGTCCCTCGGCAGAAGAGCCGACACCGCGTATAGGCTTGCAGGCTCCCAGCATCGCCAGGAGTCAGCCGGAAAGCATCCCACAACAGCCTGGCTCCTGGGACCCCTACATTGGAATGGGCCTGGGTGCCGGGACCCCCACCCCAGGGACAGCGCACCCTGCGGCCAGCAAGGCTGCAGACCCCGAAGGAGGATAACTGGCACAGCCCAGGTCATAAGGGGGCAGCAAAGTTCAAGGTGGTGCCAGGGCTGGCTTGGGGGTCCCTGGGGCAGCCAGGGCCTGAAGGCTCAGCAGCCTTACAGGTGGTCCCGGGTGGTGGCGGGTGTCCTGGTGAAGGAGGAGGGCGACCACTACCCCCAGCAGTGTGCAGGCTGCCTGCAGTGCCACCGCGGCCAGCCCCAGGGCCAGGGACACCCGGCAATGCCATGGGCTGGTCCACAGGGACAAGCCCCAGGCACGATGACCACTGGGGGCCAGGGGGAGGGAGGCTGGAGAGGGGCTCGTGCAGTCTGATAGTGTGGGGACGGGAGGTGTTGGGAGCAGGACGGTGCCTGCTGGGGCAGGAGCATGTTGGGGGGCAGTGGGGGTGGGCTGGGCACCAGCTGAGGACAAGTCATGCGTGGTAGAATGGCCCCATTCCCTGTCTGGTGCAGGAGCGTGGTGCGATGGTGAATGTGAGGCCAGCGGGACTGTGCCCAGAGCAGCAGTCCTGGGGAATGGCCAGAGTGCCACGGAGGAAGCTGAGACAAGGGAGGCTATGGGTGTTCCCTGTGGGATGGTGGCTGGCCTCTCACTGGGCACTGAAAGAGCAGGAGGTTCTTGTCTGGTGGTGGCTGCCAGTGAGCTTGTTGGCACCGGTGTGGTGGCAGAAGCTAGAGTGGGTGGCACAGGTTCTGGGTGGGCAGCCCCGGGAGACTGTAGCCTTACGATGGCTGAAGTTGAAACAGCTGATGATGGGGTGGTGATGGAAGCCTTGGGCATCTCAGTTGATGATGATGGTGTGGCAGTGGAGGCCTCTGGCAGCACAGTTGGTGATGGGGTGGTGATGGAGGCCTCTGGCAGCACAGTTGGTGATGGGGTGGTGATGGAGGTCTTGGGCTTATTGGTTGTTGATGGGCTGGTGATGAGGACCTTCTGCAGCACAGCTGGTGGTGGGGTGGTGACGAAGGCCTTGGATGGCTTGGTTGGTGACAGAGTGGTGAAGGCAGCCTCCATTGGCATGGTTGGCAGCACGGCAGAGGTGACCACAGGTGGAAGAGTGGTTGGCAGTGCCCTGATGGGAAAGGCTGCCAATGACAGCATGGTTGGTGCTGCTGGGGACACAGCTCCACGTGACAGCAGTGGTGACATCCTTTGTGATGGTGTGGAGTTAAATGGCAGAGTACCTGGGCAAGTCAGGTGTTCATCCCTGAGCAATGTTACTGCTTGCCCTGCCAGGTGGGGTGGGCTCTTGCAGGAGACTTGGGTGGACAATTTGACCTTCTCCCTGTTGGCCAGGATCCAGCGGTGCAGGTAGCAGAGGTTGCAGTCACATCTCCATGGGTTACCACTCAGATACACTGAGCTGAGCTTCTTCAGGGGGTCTAGGAGCCCTTGGGGAGCACTCTCCAGCTGGTTCTTTCGAAGGTTGAGAGTTTTCAGATTTGAGAGAGAAGTAAAGACCCCTTCATCCAGAGCAGAGAGCTGATTTGTGTCCATCTGGAGATCCAAGAGCTTGCTGAGCCCAGTGAAGACTCCTCTTGGCAGGGCTGATAGCTGGTTGTGGGACAAGACGAGTTTGCCAAGGGATGTGAGGTTGACAAAGATGCCATCTGGAAGAGTGACCAAACTGTTCCTACTCAGATCCAGCTCCCGCAAATGTGGCATGGTGTCAAAAAGGCAGCAAGGGAGCTCCAGAATATGGTTTGAACACAGAGTCAGCAACTTCAGTTTGTTTAAACCAAAAAAACCCTGAAGTGGGAGAACCCTGATGAGGTTGTTGTCCAAGAGGAGTTTCTCCAGGTGAGGCAGGCTCCTCAGAAGCATAGGTGGCAGTGCCCTGAGCCTGTTCCTCTGGAGGCTGAGCTCCAGCAGCTCCAGCTGACTGTCTAGCAGTCCCTCTGGGAGGTCCTGCAACTCATTCTCATACAGCCGGAGGACTTGCAGCTGGGTGAGTTTGCTAAAGGCATTCACAGGAAGAGTTGTGATCCTGTTTCTAGACAGGTCCAAAAAAGTCAGATTGACAAGAGAGTCAAAAATGCCTTCTGGTAGAGAAGGGATTGCATTGATGTGCAGGGAGAGTTCTCTCAAACTTTCCAGCCCATCAAACAGGCCTTTGGGGATGGATCCGAGCTGGCTGTCTCTCAGCTCCAGCCTCTGCAAACTTGGGAGGTTTTGGAAAGTGCCCACAGACAGTTCTTCTAAAGAAGCACCAGAGATGTCCAAGTCCCTCAGCTTGTCCAAATTATCAAAGGCTCCAGGTTCAACAGTCTTGATCTTGTTGCCAATGAACAAAATCTTAATCAGGTTGGGCATGTAGCTGAAGGCACCTTTCCTTATAGCAGTGATGCTGGTTTGCACAAAGATCATCTCAGAAACAAAGGGTTTTGCAATCTTTGGGATCTCTTTGACATCATTTTTTGTCCCTCTGTAGACTTCCTGGTAGTCTTTGGGCATTTCATACAGATCTTCACCCAGGATTTGATCTTGGCATTTATGGGGATTGAAGGAGAGGAGGAAAAGGAAAAAGAAAAGGAAATGCCAGTACATTGTCCTGAAAAAAAGAAGGTTTCTGTTATGAAGACTAAAAAATCTCTGTCCACAGCTCATGAACTGTGGTATCGCACTGTTGGTCAGCTCTCAGGACTCTTCTATTCACATATCATGACTTATTTCATTAGAAAGATAGAGACTGGACAAGCAAAGATACGCTGCATTTATACGAGTTCACTGCTGTTGGCACCAAGGGATGGAGAGGGGAAGCAAGCCAGCTCATGGCTTGCACTGGGAGATGCTCCAGGAGGGACAAGGGCTGGACAGTCTGTTCTCTGGCCCTCCTTCTCACATGTTTGAACTGTAGGCTCAGTCTGCCTGGGTGAAGAAGGCAAAGTGCTGCTGCCCATTAGTGCTGCCCCAGTGGGTCCAGTTAGTCAGCAGGGCAACAGCCCATTCATGCAACAACAGAAGCAGTCAACCCTGCACTTGCTAATGAGGGATCAGCAAGGCTCCCAGGAGCCAGCCAAGACCAGAGGACCTTGTGTCCTCAGAATTTCCACACTGCTGGGTAGACTTGCTATTTCATTGTTGCTTCTTTCAGTTCAGGGGGCTGATTTAAAACATGGCTTCTAAGCATCTCTTTTTCAGGATTCTTGCTGATGGCACCGTATTTTGGCTTTGGTTATGCAGCTCTGTCAGACAGAAATAGTTAGCCTGTGAACAGCAACCAAGCTTTAGAGCAAGGCTCATTAAAACCTTGGAATGTCCACAGATGAACTCTTTAATACCTAACATTTAGGGCTCTGACCTTGCAGGTAGGAAGTGAAGTCACTGATGCACACCTACTAGTAGAACCCACTACTTCAATGAAAACATTTGGAAACACTCTGCTAACACATTAACTGGAGTTTAACTGCCACGAGCACCTCACTGGGACCATATTTCCAACTTTTGATTCACAGCCCTGGGTGGGAGCAAGGAAAAGACGTATGGGTTTCTTCTTGGGTGTCCATCAAAGCTGACTGTGCAAAAAAACTTATTCTGGGAGGGTAAATTTGCTATGAAAAGTTTTTTTTTTTTTTGAATGTTGAGATGTCAGCAAATACAGGAGACTAAAAGCCACTGGGTTTGAAGTGAAATGGATGCATCAGTTACACAGACTGCGCTGTGGGCTCCCAGGGCAGAAGCCACTGCTGATCCCTGCCTATCCTCTCCCCAGGGAGACTCAGGTGGAGGAGCTGGGGCTGTGGCTGTAGAAGTGCCTGCTTCACTTCTGCTGCAGGGGCAGTGCAATGGGTGAAATGTGCAGGTGGAAACCTCTGGGTGTGTGGGGGATGAAAATAAACTGTTTTGAATCGCAAAGCCCTTTTAAAACCCTCACTGTGGTCCCTTGCTTTTCCCCCACTCCAGACAGGCAGAGTCATGGAGAGATGGTCCCAGCTCATGGCACTGCAGCCTCTCCTGCTCCTTGCTGCAAGGGAACGACCAACAACCCTCCACACCACCCCTCACAGAACACTTTAAAGAGCAAAGAAAAGCATTTTGCATCACTTACTTGGCTGAGCACCTGCAAACGAGTTCAGCCACTGGAGCGAGCAATTGCCATGCAAGGAGTGAGGACACCGGATGGGGGTCTCATCACCTGGCCAGCTCTTTATCCACGTCCCAGGCACAGGGCTCGGTTTCACATGAGGTCAGGACACAGGTCTGTGTGGGGAGATAAGGGACGGCCAGGGAGCTGGCGGAGGAGCTGTGCCCCCCAGTGCAGGAGGCCACAGCAGAAACCCCTTGGAGGGGACACAGTCACGTACTCCCCAGGCGTTATCTGCTGGCACCACTTGACTCGTAACATCCAGAGAAACCTGAAGATCTCCAGGCTGTTTTGCAGGCAGTGGTCTCCGTGGTCCCATATCTCCACCAGGGTGACTCACCAGTTTCACAAACACCACCCCCATCGACACAACAGACAGCTGTTTCATTCCTCAGGATTTGCCTCATGCAGCTGAAAAGCGCAGTTCTGAAGCCATTTTTTAATGCTTATAAACAATGAAACATCTGTGGCTGGACAGGCACAGCAACACCTGGGCTCTGTGTTCAGCCCCAAAGCTCCACACCTTGCTGGCCCTGGTGCTGTGTGCTGCACCCCAGCACAAGCCAAAGACCCCCCTCCAGGGTGGCACCCAGAGCTCCTGGCTGGTGCAGGGCATTTTGTGGGATGCTCTTTTTGATGCAAAGACTTAAACTGACAGGATATCCATTGCTTCCCCATGGGTAATTGCACTGATTGCATTTAAACATCTTCTTCTGTTTTCCTGCTCCTATAAAAGCTCAGCTTCTCCTGGCTGGCTTTCATTGCACTTTTCCTGGCAAATTTAAAAACAAACTGCTGCACATTTTCAACAGCCTTACCCCTTTCCAACATCAACGTCGTACGCATCCAGGTCCCCGCTGGGTCCCCAGCTCTGCCGGGCCAGCCGAGCCGTGTCCCGATGGCCACGAGATGGTGCCGCAGCACCGCCGCACCGACACGCACGGACACGGACAGACACAGCGACACTCACAGATACGCACGGACACGGACAGGCACAGCGACACTCACAGACACAGCGACACGCATGGACAGACACAGGGACACTCACAGACACGGACAGACACAGCGACACTCACAGACACACATGGACACGGACAGACACATGGACAGACACACACGCACACGACAGCCACAGGGACACTCACAGACATGGACAGACAGACACGGACAGGCACACACGGACATGCACGGACACGGACAGACACAGGGACACTCATAGACACGCACAGACAGACACAGCGACACTCACAGACACACATGGACAGCCACAGGGACACTCAGACACGCACAGGCAGACACGGACAGGCACACACAGACACACACGGACACGACAGCCACAGGGACACTCACAGACATAGACAGACAGACACAGACAGGCACACACTGACACGCACAGACACAGGGACATGGACAGGCACACACGGACAGACACACGTGTGCCCTTCCACCCCTGTGTGTGCACCCACACTCACCCTGCCAGGGGAGCACACGCCTTACCTGTCCCCCCCGGGTGGGCAGCGCTGCTGGAACTTTGTGCCTCCTCTCCATAGGTCACAGAATCAGAATCCCAGGATGGGTGAGGTCGGAAGGGACAAGTAGAAGTCATCTAGTCCAACCTCCCCGCTGAAGTACGGTTCCCTGGGTACCCAGGGCTCTGTTCAGATGGCTTTTGAGTATATTCAGAGAAGGAGACTCTATAGCCTTGCTGGGGAACCTGTTCCACTCACCCTCACAGTAAAGTTCTTCCTCTTGTTTATGTGAAACTTCCCACACTCCATTTTCAGGCTGCAGGGCTGCAGACCAAGCTCTGACAGGGTAGAGGGGGGACCTGCCGGTGCACACCTGGCCTGAAGCTCACCCTGCAGCCAGGCAGCTCAGGGGCAGCTCATGCCCCTTGCTGGGCAATCAGCAGCACTCACCCACACCTCCTCTGGACAACACAAATCCGTGTCCTGAGGGTTTTGCCAGGCTGCAGCTGGGCCTCTCTCAACTCTGCAGTGACAAGGGAAGGTGGCTGGAGTGGGCAGACATGAACACACCATGAGCATGCCAGCGTGGCACCTACTCACCACCAGGCACCTGCACCTATGCCACACCATGCACAGCCCCTGACAAGATCCCAGTGTACCACATCGACCTTCGCTGCCACTCCCAGACACGCAGACAGTGGGGGAACAGAACGATTCCTCTCTCCCATGGGAACTAGCAGCACAGAAGTCATAGATACATTTTAATTATATTTGAAATACACAGGAAACACATAGCTGAGAGGATAAATACCACCAGGCCAGCTGTTGCGGAGAGCTTGGTGACAGCTGGTGACCATGGCAGCGGCAGCGGAGCGGGATGGAGAGCTGTTTGTTTCCCAGGCTGGTTCAGAGGCTGCCAGCGCAGAAGCAAACACCTGCCCAAGCTCTAGGGCACCGTGGGGAGACCTGGGGATGTGGCCTCGTTCCCGCTCTGTGCTGTGACAAGGACACTGACCTGCAGCGTGCCACAGCGGGAGCGCAGCACCCAGGCACCCTGGTACGCTGGCCCCAAGCCCTGCTCCTGCGCAGGAGGAGGGAGGCGAAGGCTGAGCTGCTGGCAGGCGGTGGCATTGCAGGCCATGCTTACAGTGCCCTCGGCGTTGGTGTAGGTGCACTGCGCCGGGGCAGCTCTGTCCCAGCCTTCCTCTGGTGGGACACCGTGTGCTCCTGGGCACTCCAGCTGCCTGCGGGGGACCTCCAGCAGGGACTGGCCCTGGCGAGCAGCTGGACCGGCGCAGAAGGCTTGCCCGTGGATGAGGGGCTCAGCAAAGCGCTGGAGCCAGCGCAGGAGGTAGGAGAGGTGGCAGTCACAGACCCAGGGGTTGTCAGACAGCCCCACACGCACCAGTTCATCGTTGGCATCGAAGAGCCCCGGGGGCAGGCGGGCCAGGCGGTTGTGGTCCAGCAGCAGCGCGGTGAGGAGGGGCAGCCCAGCCAGCAGCCCCACTGGCAGGCTGGAGAGGTTGTTGTAGCTCAGCTGTAGCTCTGTCAGCCCTGCTAGCCCCTGGAACACCCCAGCGGGCAGGTGATCCATGGCGTTGTGTGAGAGCAGCAGTGTTTCCAGCACTGACAGGTTAGCAAAGAGCTCCTGGGGCAGTGTCTCCAGCTGGTTGCGAACCAGCGAGAGGTGGAGGAGGCCAGGGGTGCCAGTGAAGAGGGTGGCAGGCAGAGTGGCCAGGCGGTTGCCGTCCAGGCTGAGGACAGTGAGGTTGAGGAGACCTGCGAAGATGTCAGGGGCCAGGCTGCCCAGGGCGTTGTGCTGCAGCTGCAGCCGCTGCAGCCCCCCCAGCCCAGCGAAGATGCCGGCTGGCAGCTCCTCCAGCTGGTTGCCATCCAGGTGGAGCTCAGTCAGCTGGCCAAGTACCCTGAAAGCACCGGGAGGCACCCGTGCCAGCAGGTTGTCACTGAGCTTGAGGACGCGAAGGGCGGCAAGTGGGGCCAGCAGCCCATCCGGCAGCTGAGCCAGGGCATTCTGTGAGAGGTCCAGGGCCCGGAGCTGCCGGAGTGGGCGGAAGATGCCCGGGGGCAGTGCCTCGAGCCTGTTCCCCGCCAAGCGCAGGTCCTGCAGGCGGCATGAGGCAGTGAAGAGCCCCGGCTGCAGAGTGCGGATGGCGTTGGCAGTGAGGGAGAGCTTGCTGAGGCTGGTCAACCCTGCCAGCACTCCAAGGCTGACAGCTGGCAAGGGGTTGCCTGACACCTCCAGCTCAGTGAGGCTGGGCAGCCCCTGAAAGGCACCAGCCTCCAGCTCTTGGATGTTGTTTTTGATGAAGACTAGCTTGGTGAGGGTGGTGCTGGAGCCCAAGTCCCCTCTGTGGATGCTGCTCAGGGCTGTCTCCACGAAGAAGAGCTGGGTGGCGCTTCCTGGCAGGCCCTCCGGGATCTCTCGCATCCTTTCGTTTGAGCAGAAGACTTTGGAGGTGTCATAGCACTGGCAGGTAGGGGGGCAGGATGGGGGCAGCCCCCCCACCAGCAGGGACCCCAGCCCCAGCAGCACGTAGATCACCAGCCTGCACTGGAGAAGGAACCAAGCCTCACCCCATGCCCTGACAAAGCAGGAATCTGCACCCACAGGTGGGCGCTGCTGGAGAAAGGGCTTCTGCAGCCAGAAATGCAGCAGGATCAGCCTCTGGGACACCACCAGCATAGGCAGCTGCCCTGACCATGAGCCATCTCTCCAGGCCCAGCTGCCAGCACCTCCTCAGCACTCCCCTTGCAGGAGCAGGGATCACTTCCCTCCCAGATGTCTCCCCGGGGTTTTTACTCTGTGCCCCAGCCCACCCTGTGAAAACCAGGGTGGTGCCACCCCCACCAAGGTGGCGAGCAGCCACATCCTGTAGAGCAGCAGCTGAGGTGGGACCTGCTTGGGTCCATGGAAATCTTGGGGGGAACCTGTACCCTCATCAGATGTCTCCAGAAGCACAAAGGCAGGCTCCAGGGCAGGAGAATATGTGAAACACAGGGCTGTGCAGCACACACTGGGTGACGGGGACAACCCTGCAGGGTTGCTCTCAGCGGCAATAGGAGTGGGTTCCACCACTTCTATTTCTAATTGACTGTCAGGTGCTTCTTTTTCCACAAGCAATCAGAGCAGCACCAAACCTGCTGGAGGGATATTCAGCCTGACCAAACACCTATTCCCAGCCCACAGAGGCACTTTTTGAGGCAGTGGCCTCCAGACCTCGGCCAGTCGCTCCATAGTTGGGATACATGCCAGTGCTGCCTCATGATGGGGGATATTGCCTGCCCACAGCAATGCCCACCTGCAGACACCCTGTGTCAGGGGAGCTCTTCTGGACTTACACCGGCCCTTGAGAGCAGCGCTGGGCTTGGCATTTCCTTTCCTCCATCTCGCTTGTGTTCACCGGAGCCAACAGCGGCTCCCATCCATCCCAGGCCCCCCAACTACCCGAGCAGTGTGGGCACCACTTACCAAGTGTGGCATCACGGGGACAGTCACCGAACCTGCGTCAGATTTGCAGGGATGCTGCTTGCTGAGACGGGACAGTGTTTTCTGGGGCGGATGGGAAGCCAGCCGAAGCCAGGGACAAGCTGTTCCTGCTGGGGCGGAGCTGCCCCTCGCTGCTTATCGGAAACAACAACCCGTGTCCTTGGAGCACTCAGAAAAATAACCCGGCCCCAGGGGGACTGGAGGTGAGGCCAGAGGGAGCTGCCTGTGAGCATCCTGGCAAGGAAGTGGGGTCCTGGCCCCGGACATCCACTGATGCAGGGATGGTGGCAGGGTGCTGCTGTCACGGGTGGCTCCAGCCCCACACTGAGGTCAGCATGCTTGCTTCCAGAAGCCCCCTAAGAGAGCCCCAGGACTTCATTAAATGTCACTGGGAAATGGTGCTCAAAATATCTCTGCCATGAGAAGGGACCAGGTGCAGCTTCGCAAGGCAGATGAAGGCTGAACTTGATGTTAGAGGTCTTTTCCAACCTTGTGATTCTATGGGGAGGGGACCACTGTGGGACCATCATGGTGGTCACCGGGGTTTTGCATCCCAGCCAGCAGTGGGATGGCGAGGGACCCATGGATCAGCTGAACTCCCCAGGAGATTCAACCTGCCCGGAGGAGCAGCACACACTGCCATAAGAGCTGCATTGCAAGGGCCTGTGTTGGAACAGGCTGTGCTGGCAGCAGCCATGGAGGCACCCCCAGGGGCAGGAGGAGGGATACCTTACTGCACTCAGTCAGCCTCATGGAGCTGACACATGGAAAAACTCATCTGACACAATCCAGTGGCAGCCAGCTCTGAAGGGAGCCAAGCAAGCTCCCCACCACCCCAGCAGGGGACTGTGCAGGAGACAGTCAGTGTCTCCATTGAGAAGCTTGCTGAGGTCTCAGCTCACTCTCCAAAAGCCCACCCACTGCTGTTGTATGGCTTAGCCCTCCTTGGGCCATCATCCCAGGCTGGAGTCCAGGGACCAGCAAGAACTCTCCAAAGACTAAGCCTCTCCCAGCCTCATCAACCCGTACAGGCTTTTCCTCAACACTGTAAAAATCTCTGAAGAGTGCAAAATCAAGTGCAGCCCCTGTCTCTGCTGGGCCGTTTCCCTGCTGCGCACCAGGAAGGAGTGAATAAACAGCTCTTGGGACTTGGAGTGGACAATGGCACTTTAATGGGAAGGTCACACATCAGCACCCAACAGCTCTGAGACACAGCCCTGTGTCTCCTGTTACCATGCAGGACCCAGCCCAGAGGAGTGACCCATCATGTGCACCAGCATGGAGCTGCTTATGCTAGCACTGGCTACTGAGGTGCTGTGAGCAGCCAGCACTACAGGGTGGGCACCAAACACGCACCTTGTCCCACAGCAGCAGTCCTTAGGCAGCCTGGTGCCACCACACCACACGTGGAGGTGAGCTGAATCCCTCCATGGCCGCACTACAGCTAGAGAAGGCAGCTGGATACAGGTGCTTGAGGGGGGACAGCATGGCACCCATTTGCAAACTGCAGAGCAGCCAGCACTGGCTGACCCCCCCCACTCTGTGCTACCAGCATCCCCCCTGCACAAGGGCTGCCACCAAGCAGGGGCACTGGGCACACACAGGAGGGCACTCAGGGGACTAAGCAGAGAATGAAGAAGCTTTGCCAAGCAGAGCAGGACCAGGTTGCTCACTAGCTGGTGGAGGGTATTAAGGATATGAGGACCAGGGATGGGGTGCAGTAGAAGCATCCCCCAACATGCTCCAGCAGCCCAGGGGCACAAGCACAGGAGCTTCTCCCAGCCTTTGCAGACACTTCACACCCACTGTCCCACTCCTTTACCTCTCCTCACAGCGGGGCCAGTGCCAGCCCCTGGCACCCTGTGGGGCTGAGGCAGGGTGCTGCAGGCAAGGGCACAGCCACAGCAGGGTCAGCACCAGCGTGCAGTGAGGGCTTGGGGGGCTGCTCCTGCCCGTCCCCAATGCCAGCCCCTGCCCCGTGGCTCTCCTAGCTGGCAGTGCATGAGGGGAGCAGGCAGATGCCGGGAGCAGGGGAGGGTGCTGGCTGTGCTCTGGCCTGCCCTGCCTGCAGGCAGGGAGGGCAACTGGGGCGCAGCTGAGACACTCAGGGTGTGCCAGCCTGGCAGCAGCCCAGCCCCGCAGGGAGCCCTGCCCAGGCGCCGGTGAGTGGCGCAGCAGCAGCAGGACATGCAGCTCTCCTGGGGCCAGGGTGCTCGCTTGGCTCCTGGCCCAGCATGACGGCTCACACTGCCTGCCCAGGCAGGGCAAGGGGGAGGCATGGCAGGGCAGAAGGTGGAGAAGAGGGGCTGGGCAGGGGTGAGGGCAGCAGGCAGCACGGGGACAGCAGCACTGCAGGGAATGATGTGAGGTGAAGGATGGGGAAGTCCTGTTATTTGGGGTAAGCACCATCATAAGGTCAGGCTGTGGCTCCTGGCTCTGCATCCCACACCTCGGCTGCTGGACTCGGGCAGGGAACGAGCAGAGAGGCTGCAGTGGAGGCAGGAAGGGCTGGGGATAGCGGGCAGCCATGGGAGGTCACTCGGTGGGGAGGCCCTACTGCCGAGCAGGGACAGGGCAAAGCAGAGCAGGACAGGGGTACACGCAGCACACACGGTGATGTTGTCCCATCCCAGTCAGCAAAGGCAGCTGATGCAGAGCCACTGTCATGTCCTTTGACTCCACAAGCACCTCTGCCAGGCACTCAGGCTTCATTCGGAGCCTTCATCCTCATGAGCACAACGTGGCTCTTCTTCCTACAGCCATAGACCACCAGTGCCACCAGAGCAGCCAGCAGGGCCATGCACACCAGCACGATGACTGCTACCACCACCCCGCTCTGCAGGCGTGTCAGCCCCCACTGCCCCCTCTCTTCCTCTTCCTTCTTCTCCTCCTCCTCCTCCTGTGGGGAGGCTGTCAGCCCCGTCAGGGGCTCCATCGAGGCATCCTCTGGTGATGCTGCCTCAGAGGTGTGAGCAGGGAGCAGAGTGCTGGGATGTGGAGCAGCAGTGGGCGGCTGGGTGTCAAGGAACTGGTCCCGTGCCAGCCCGGCAATGGGGATGCCCTGCAGGGCAGGAGGCTGGGCACACAGCGGGGGTATCTCACCCACCTTTTGAGGGTTCTTCTCCAGCCAGCCCTGCAGTGGCAGGATGCCCTTGTCACAGCGCCAGGAGTTGTTGTGCAGCCTCACCTCTCGCAGGGCGGTCAGCGGGGAGAAGATGCCAGCAGGCAGGCTCTCCAGGGCATTGGAGTGCAGCTGTAGGTGCCGCAGGCCAGGGGTGGCCCCAAAGAGGCCCCGTGGCAGAGCCTGCAGCTGGTTATGGTGCAGAGAGATGTTCTGCAGCTTGGGCAGCCCCTCCAGTGCCCGGGCATCCAGGCGGCGCAGGGCATTGGAGTGCAGCGACAGCTCCAGCAACTCCCCCAAGCCCTGGAAAACTCCTGGTGCCACCGACCGCAGCCGGTTCTTGCTGAGAACCAGGAGCTGCAGCTGGGTGAGGTTGCTGAAGACAGCAGTGGGGAGGGTGGAAAGCTCATTCTCATAGAGCCAGAGCTCCTGCAGGTTGGGCATGGGCCCAAAGGCACTGGGGGAGATGTTCCGCAGGCGGTTGACGTGCAGGGTGATCTTGGCGAGGGCGTGCAGGGGCAAGAAGACACCGCTCGGCAGAGTGGTGAGGAGGTTGTTGGACAGGTAGAGCTTCTGTAGATTGGTGTTGTGCACAAAGAGCTCCGGGGACAGCATCTCCAGCTGGTTCTGGTGCAGCCCCAGCTCCTGCAACTCCGGCAGCCCATCAAAGGTGCCCACCGGGATGTGCCGGAGCCGGTTCTCGTAGAGCCGCAGCACCTGCAGCCGCGCCAGCCGCTCGAAGGCCCGGGGCGGCAGGCGGTCGATGTTGTTCCTGGCCAGGTTGAGCTTGGTGAGGCTGGTCAGCTGGTCAAACACCCCCTCCTGCAGCTCCTTCAGGTTATTCCCGTGCAGCTGTAGCTCCTTGAGGTTGCTCAGATGGGCAAAGTGGGAAGACTCAACCTGGAGGATCTGGTTGCTGGAGAGGAGCAGAGACTCCAGCTTGTCCAGAGGCTCAAAGACCTGCACAGGGAGCTCCTGCAGCTTGTTGCTGGCCAGGCTGAGGTAGCGCAGGTCAGGCAGGTTCTGGAAGGCCCCAGGACTGATGCGCGCCAGGGCGTTCTTCTCGACGCGCAGCCCGATCAGCAGGGAGGCGTTGCCGAAGGCGGCGTCGCCCAGCTCGGCG
Source organism: Oreocharis arfaki (assembly GCA_013398015.1). NCBI lineage: Eukaryota > Metazoa > Chordata > Aves > Passeriformes > Paramythiidae > Oreocharis > Oreocharis arfaki. Next base: position 559,503 of record VZRR01003477.1, on the reverse strand, counting down.
ATGTGTGTGTTGATGATCTGCAGGGTCATGGCATTGGCAGGGATGGGGCTGGGGACTGTGGTGATGTTGGCACCAAAGCACTCCACCTGGGCGCTACGGACACACTGGCACTGCTCTGGGCACTGGCTACTGGCCAGCTGGATGCCCACCAGCAGCAGCAGCCACTGCTGCCAGCCTCCCGGCTCCATTGGGCCTGCAGAAAAAATAAAGGAGGGGGGTTCAGCCCCTGAGATTTCCCAGTTCTCTGGGCCACTGCCAGGGATGGATGCTGCTTTCCCCCTGGAAAAAGCCACTGAGGCTGTGGCCATCCTGCAGTCAGCATGGCAATGACGCAGAGGAGGGCAGGCGAGGAAGGCTGGGGGCAGGCAAGGCTCGGCACAGCCCAGGCAGGAGCTCAGAGCAAGATAGAGCTGGGGGCCACAGTGCCTGGCTGCCATACCACAGCTATTAGTGGCATCCCTGGCGTCCCAGCTCTCTCGGCTCCTCTGGCAGCCGGGAGTGTGGTTTCCTGTTTAACAGAGTGTGGTGAGCTGCTACCAGCAGCACTGGCCTCCTGGCACCACCAAAGAGCCAACACCTTCGCCAGAGCTGGTTTGAAGCACACACAGCGGGTCCCAGCATTGCCCCAGCACCCCAAGCACCCTCCTAGCTCTGAGCTCCTGTTGCAAAGTCAAGAGCAGTGCCTAGGGATGCTTTAGCTCCAGTCCTGCGGGAGCCTGGGTCAACAGGACCTTTGCCAGCTCCCAGGACAGGCTGGGTACGGGGTGGCCCTGTGTTGCCCCCATCCCCAGCAGGAGGTCTCAGCCTGGCCTATTTTTGCCATGAGTGGGGTGTCTGATGTGGGCACGTGTATGCAGGCTGGTCCCAGGGGTGCTGCCCAGGGAAGCGAGGGCCTTACAGTGAAGTTCTCCATTACCCCACAAGCACAGGTACCATGGACACCCTCTCCTCCCTCCTCTGGCCTGGGAGCTTCCTCCCTCCCTAGGTTAAAGCAGCAGCCTTGTGCTAGGCTGGCATGGAGCAGCCTCCCTCACAATGGGGAGAGAAAACCTGCAAGTCCTTCTGCTCTGAGCACAGCTCAGCCAGACAGGCGAGTCGGGCAGCAGAGGAGTGTGACCACAGTGCTCCAGCTGGCACCAGGGGGTGGGGACACAGCCTCTGCCCTCCTCCCCGCCCACCCCCCCAGGGAACTCTCTTGCTCTCAGGCAGGGAGGGAGGAACCCTCCACAAGCCAGCATAGTTTATGTTTCCCATATGGAAACAATCTGCATCCAAGAACAGCTTTGTTTATAGCAAGACATTTATAAACTTCCCCAAAAGCTCGGCACATCAAAAGCCCTGCTCATGTCACTCCCTGCTAAGGCAGCACTGAGAGCACCCACACTGGAGCAACCTTCAGGAAAAGCAGCTGGAAACAATTGATCTCTCTTTTTCTTCTAGGGACAAGAAACTTACAGACCAAGAGGCTGAACATTCTCTACTGCTCAGCCCCTCAGCATCCCACTGCTCCTAACATCAGCCCCCCAAAATGTTACTGTGCCCCCCTTAATTTTCTCTATTGATCATTGTCTGGGATACATTGCCTATGTAACTCTTTCAGCTCCCACAGCATCCATGTGGTCTCACTTTTTTGGAGAACCCTTGCAAGATAAACATCTCCATCAAATAAAAAAGTGCTGAATGTGCAGATCCCACCACCAACCCTCGGAGCTGCCCTGGGAGTCCCCAGGATCCCTGTCCACTCACAGGGGCAGTAGGAAAAGGAGACTTACCCGAGTGTCCTGCAGCCACGAGCGCTGAGCGAGCACAGCTCCGTGCTGGCAAGAGAGCGGAGTGTGGTTCATTCTTCCCCTCCCAGTATATAGCCCGTCCAAATCAATGAATCAGCACAGGGGCAGTGGCGGGGCTAGGGAAAGCACTGGAGCAGAGCTGCTTCCAACTCCTATTTCCTCAGCAGAGCAAGCATCTCAAGGATGGTGTTTTGGGTTTCCCCCTCCTGAACCCCAATGCTCTTGTACGAAGACAAGCAGAGGGGCCCTGTGAACATGCTGCTCATGTCAGCCAGTGCCCAGGCAGCAGCGTGGCCCTGGGAGCCCCCCTGGTCCCCAGTGAGAGACAGCCAGGTGCCCTGACCCATGGGGGCAGACAAGGCAAAGCCAGACCCCTGGGCACAACCCTGTCCTTCCCTGACAACGAGTTCACACCAGGGCTGCTCCACGGCACTTCCTTGGCACAGGCACAGCTCTTGTGTCCCCGTCTACGGCTCCTGTAAGTGTCAGGACCTCCGGCTGTGCCCCAGCCCAGGGCCACCAGCGCAGGCAGACCCCTGGAACACTGACCCTGCCCGGGTCACACCTCTCATTCTCCCCACAGCCACAGATGCCAACAGGCCACAAACCCACGAGCACCCACTACGGGCTCTGTCCTGTGGGCACCACAACCAGTGCTGCCAGGAAGCGGGCACCACGCCAAGGTCAGCAGCTGTGTGGATGCCAGCCATGGGCCTCCCTACTTCAAAGAGCCCTAAGTAAGCCAGAGCATTGCCCATGAGCCATGAGGAACACGTGGGCACTGAGGAACCCCCATTGCAGGCATCCCTGCAACCCCAGAGTAGCACAATGGCTGTCTCCCAGTGGCTGCCACAGCACTGCCCCCTCAGCAGGCCTGACACACAGGTGATGGAGCCTGGTACCCAGTGGTGTTTGGAAAGCATCCATTGACTTGTTCAGGGGCACTTGCTGCCACCCCTCCCCTGTCCCCTCCAGCCCACACGGGTGCACTGGGGTGCCCTTGGGTCCCATCACCCAGCCCAGGTCTCCCCACCTCGCCCACCTCCTCAGGTCAGTCCCAGTCCAGCAGCTACCGGGAACGGATATTCAGGAGGAAGCAGCGAAGGAGAGTCAGCGTGCATGGCCCCTTTGGGCTTCCAGGAGAGCCACTGCAGTCCTGTGCTAAGCACGGGGCAGCTGGAACTTCCCTGACAGCATCTAATCCCATCTCAGCCCACCCGTGTTTCTACTCATTGCAGCAACCTCTGCTCACATTCCGGGTGGTACTGATGAGCTGCTCAGGATGGGAACAGTGTGGGGCTGCTGCCGGAAAAGGGAGAGGAAATGTGTCATGCTGTGAGAGGTGGGAGCGTGCAGGGCAGTGGAAGGGACATCTACCCTGTTCAGAGAGGGGACCGGACCAGAATAAACAGCAAACTGCAGGGATGGAGAGCAGAGTTCCCAGACAGTCTTAAAGGAAGGAGACAGGGATCGTGGGAACATGGTTGGGAGTGGGACCTCAGCTGGAGGCCACGGCCACCACTATGTGAGACTGCATGGGAGGCTCATCTGCCATAGGACATGCTGGATGGCCATGGACCCCTCTCCAGCTGGGGACTGAGTGCTGAAACTACCCCTGGCCACGCTTCCTGCCTGCTCTGGGGCAACACCCAGGCGTTTGGGCACAGAGAATGGGCATTTTGAAAACACCACCCACCAAGCGCTCTAGTTCACACTCTAATGACACAGCAGTTTCCCAGAACCATGCTTCCCAAAACAATCTCCCCACTTCTGTGACAGCGGTGCAGCTGGAGGTCAGGCACAGGGCTTGGGAGCTGCCTCCTCCCTGCAGCCCTGGCACAAGAGCAGGGCTTTTCTCAGCCTTATCACAGCCTTATCGCCGGCTCTGTCTGCCCACTGCCAGTGCTGCTGGGCTCCTGCCCGCTCTGACTCACCCAGAAGCTCACAGCTTTTCAGCGAGGCAACACAGAAACTAAACCTCAGCACTTCCGATAAACCACTGCCCCAAGCCCAATTCGTCAGAGGAATGTCGGACTCGCTTTCTTCCAACCAGTGCTGCCCCAGGGCGGACAGGGATGCAGTGGTGGGTACCTCAAACACCCTGCCCCAAGACGGGGCGGGTCATCAGATTATGGTCCCTACAACGATGCAAAGTTTCAGAGCAGTCCAGGTAACAGCACTGACAAAAACCGACCTGCCTCTACCCGGGGAGTCAGGAAACTGACTCTCCCTCCTGGCCAGAAAAGATTATTATTTTCAAGACATCGCTAAAAATAAAGAAGAGCTGGGTAACATGGCACAAGCCTGTGCACCACTTCTGCAGCCACTCCCGGAGGTGAGCGCATGGGAGCTCGCCCCAGGCTACTTACAAGGGGTAAAAACAGAGGGTGTGAGAGCTTGGGACAGCAGCACGTACACACCCCTCACATCTGGAGGGGAGAGGCAGTTCCTGAGACAGCAAACGGATATGATTGAGGGTGAGATTAGCATTTTGCAGTGAGAGGCTGCTCCGCAGAGCCAGGAGCTCACACGGCGCTGGATGAAGTGGGCTGGGTGTCATGCTGCAGAAAAGCCCCAGGTTCAGCATTGCTTGGTGGACCTTTCCCACCTCCAGCTGCACCAGTCAGAGGCTGAAGCCCCCCTGACCAAGCCCTGGATGATGTGGAACCCCTGGACCTTCAAGGAGACAATGGAGCCCCAGAACAGCAGCGTCACTTATTGTTGGGGGTGTCTGCCTTGCTACAGGATAGCAGGGCAGTCCCGTGTCTGTCTGTCCATGCTGGCACACCTCCAGCACATCCCCACGGCCAGGGTGGCGGATGCAGCAAAGCTGAGTGGTTCTGAATCACCAAGGGACTCGAGACTGCTTGGAAAAATTCATGTAATCGCTAAAATTAGCAGCTTGTGGGCTTGGCTGGGAGAGCACATTGTTCATCTGCCAAGCAGCTGAGCACGCTCACCCACGCCCTGCAGGCCTAGCTCCCCCCTCAGCCCCTGCTCCCTGCACACCTCCAGCTCCTGCCTGAACTGGCACCCTGGGCAGGATGGGACCTCCCCGCAGCCTGCTGCTCCCTGCAGTGCAGTGCTGGGACCCCCCCAGTTACTCTGCACTGCTACAAAGTGCCCGCCCTGCTATGAGGAACCCCCCGGTGGCCCCCGGTGCTCACAGAGACCAGCCGGTCCCAGGCACTAGGCCAAAGACTGCCGGAGCGGAGGAAGAGGGTGGATGGCTGGGCTAGGGGCCACAGAGAGAATCCTCCCCCTCTTCCAGCACAGGGGGACATCTCTGGGCCTGAGCCCTGCAGCAGGACCCACGGGCTCCAGCCACAGCTGAGGGGTGAAGGAAGGGGCATTAGTCCCTCAGGGACTGATGCTGGGGCCACCTCCACCCTTAGAGAAGCACCAGCAGCCCCTGCCTCACCACAGGCCCACCCTAATCCTTGGAAGAGCCCAAATCAGAGAGCTCCTCCATAAGGCCAGTGATCCACCCATAGCAACATTTTTCCTCCCTGCTTGCGGAATGCAGGCCCAGGGCTGCCTCGCTGCTCATGGCTAGATGATGCCATCATCTGCCCCAAGGGATGGGGACATGTCCTGCCTTCCCTGGGAAAGTGCTTATGCACAGTGGGAACTTTGTGAGGGAGCAGCAGCAGCTTTGGTCCATGGAGGATGGTCAGCAGGGATGGCCATCAGGCTAACCTCCATCCAAGCACCAGCACCGGGCCCACCACAACCCTCCAGGAACTCAAGGAAAATGGCATTTAGGATCTCAGGCTCCAGTGGAGTTCACCCCACCAGCAGAACAGTCTTGTCCAGGCTCAGCCCTGGCCCGAGCGATAGCAGCAGCACGCAGGGCTTGGCCCAGGCCCAGGGCAGCGCTAGGCTGGAAGGAATGCGGGGCCTGCAGCCAAGTCCGCCTGCAGAGATAATCCGAAGCGGAAAGAGCTTGTCCGATGTGCTCTGTGAAAGGGGGGAAGGACCAGCTGGAGCGGGAGGCAATGGCAGGGGGCTCACACACTGCGAGGTGTTTCCTGGATCAGCTTCATCTCTGTAAAGCTACCTCTGGCACCGTCAAGTGCTCCAGGCACCTCTTCCCAACACACCAAGGGGGAAGGGGCCTCATTTCTTCCCAGGAGAAGCCAGCAGAGGAGTGAACAGCAGGCTGCAGAGCTAGTGCCAGCCATCACTGGCTCTCTGCCCTGAGCTTTTTCCATCCAGAGAGACACAAAGGCACAGCTGGAAGTCTGGCACACCCGTCCTACAGCAGCGATTGCACAAGGGCTGAGCCCAGTGGTGCGTGGCTCCGGGTGCTGCTGGAACAGAAGCCCCCACCCTGTAGTGAAGTGGGACTCACCCCCTCGGCCCAAGTAAGAGGCTATACCTGGGCTTATCCACCCATGAACACCCACAAGGGAGTGTAAACACAGATTTTGGCTACAAAAATGGAGGCATAACACCTCCCTAGCAGGGACAAAGCAGGAGCCTCAGGCCTTCTGCTCACTGTGAGTCTATAAACACTCGTGGCCCCAGCCCTGTACGTGCCTTTGGCTGCGTCTCCTCCCAGCTCTTCTGTCATCCCTAGGAAATGCTTCGATATCAGGGCTGCCAGATCAGCAGCCCCAGGCAAGCCATACTGGTTGGAGGCCTGCAGGAGACACAGCCAGTGCTCCATAATGTCAGACAGAGGCTCCCAGGGCTCCTGCCTCTCAGACAGCAGCCACATGCACTCCTGAACCACAGAGCACTGCTGGGGGCCTTCTCCAAGCACCTCTGCCATCACCCTACTTCTCTTTGCCATCAGGAGAGGGAAGATCTGAGGTGTAGGCTCTGATCTTGGTGCTGTGTGCTGGAGGACTGAACTGCATTTCACAAGCAGCAAGCTGAGCTCGCTGCCCTCTGCAAGCAGTGACAAGAGCCCTCCAGCAGTTCCTGGTCTCACAGGGCAGAGGTGGTGGGATGGAAAGGACCAGGACACTAGCGACACAAGGAAAGGATGTGTGTGCTGGTGGCTTGGAAGTGCTTGCTGCAGTGGTTATGAAACAGGCAGAGCTGCCAGTGTTTATGGCAGCAGTTCATTCATCCCCCCCTCACCACGCTGTGCTTTGGGGACTCTCTGGATTCAAATCCCAACAAGCAAAGGAGAATGGCATTTGTAGTGACATCAAGCTGGAAACAAAATGAATGCTCCCATGGCTTGGCACAGGGTAGGTCAGAGCTCCCACCGCTCCAGGATTTCCTAAACAGAGAGCAACTGCTACAGCAACAAGCATTTGAAGGGCCTGAGCGAGCTATGGCTGGGCTGGCACAGCCGGCCCAGTGGTGATGTACCCAAGCACTCCCAGCTACGATGCGGCCCCAGAAGCAGGTCCTCGACTTAGAGGTCTGGATAACGTGCAGGGCTGTTAACCATGACTCTGCACCCCAATCAGGAGCCAAGAGAGCAGAATAAACCCCTTCAGCCACTGTGTGCAGACGTGCTTTGCATTCACCCCTTCCCCAGTATCCAGGACCCACTGGACCAGGAATTAAGTACCTCCAGTTTCTTCCAGCCCGCTGTGTCCCCAGCCCAGCCTGGTGGCAAAGGCTGAGCAATAGATCATGGAAGTGTGGGCTGCAGGGACCGAGAAAATCCTTGCACTCAAGGGAACGGTGCTTTGAGGCAGCAGTGACGCAGAGCTGCCCAGAGAGGGTCCGGGGACCAGCGTGCTGCCTTCCTGCTGGCCACAGCTGCATCATGCTGACTTGGAAGACTATCCCTTCTTCAGGAAAAACAGATATGGGGTATAAATATGGATATCCTTGGATTTCTCCAGCCAGGGAGTTTTTCAGGAAGGGCTGAGCTATGTTGGGCAAGAAACAATGAATCAGAGGCAGCTCAAAACAGTACACCTCAGAGGAAGAGTTAGTAAACCATCCCGGGCACTCATTGCTCCAGCCTTTTGTTGTCTGATGACTTCACTTCCCCCGTCTGGCTCAAGCGTGGGGAAAGCCCGATGACAGCATGTGAAGAGGAATCATCCTGGAAAGAGGAATCATCCTCGTCTTAGCACTTGACTGTACACAGCTCTGTGCCAGAGCCCCCACGTGCCAGAGCTGGAGCTCAGCGACTGCACCGGGAGCCAAGCAGCAGCATGGGGGCCCAGCTGGCTCCCCTGCAGGGCCGGGGCAGCCAGAGCAGGGTTCTGAAAGGCGGCAGCTGGTGCTGCCCCGCTGCCCTCGGGTTGGACATCAAGGTGCCACATCCCTGCCATGAGCAAACAGGTGCTTTTCCTTAGCAATCAGACGCTGTGCATCCAAGTGCCCGGAGCACACTTCCTTCACTGAGGGGAAGGATCACCAGCATAGTTTGTAGAACAGTTTCCTCACTAGTCCTGATTATACTGATCTGCCTGCTGCGAGCAGATGCCTGCGTGGCACCGTGCGACAGCGCTGCAGCTGGCACAGCACAAAGTGGTCATTACAGCTGTCCAACCAAGAACCTAAATTTGTAACAAACGTCTCTCCTTAAACACTACATGCAACCACCCAGAACCACCACCAAGAAAGCTCCCTGTTGGTTTTGTGCTTCTCTCAAATATACTGCAATAAATATTCTGGCGCATCTGTTTCTGAATCCAGTCACAGTTTGCTTTGCACCACTGGCAGTGACTCGCATTTCTGCTTCTTTAGAGATGGCTCTAACTCCCATTTAGCCAGGTTTGCTAAATTTTGTTAAACTTCACCAGCAAGACAATGATCATTTAACACTACAGAGGCACATTTTCTCTTTTCATAGCATGGAAGAGGAATTTAGGCCCAGCAGCAGAGCACCCTGAAACAAAGCAGTCACAGTTTATTCTCACTGCCTAGAGTAACACACAGCAGGGAACCAACCATAAACCTGTAGGAAATGCAAGCTTTCTTCACCTCAAGTCTGTCATGTGTGTTTAAAGGACATCCAGGAAAGTCTTTAATAGTTAAAAAGTCACCAAGGTTACAAAATGCCTCCTGGAGTAGAGGCTCTCTGGCCCAAGGAGCCAAGGAACCACACCCAGAGGTTTTTAAGCACATCAGAGCTTTTAAGAACAAACGAAGTCCCATAATGTAGATAAAAGCTGATAGCTAAATCCAAGAGCTGCTGAAGCACAGGCAGTCTGATAGCTACCAGTCTACTTATGAACTAAAATATTCACACACTTCAAAATATTAATAAAATGTTAGTATAAAGACCAAACCCCACACTATTGCCTTGTAGTTGCCTTTGCACGTCAGCACTTGAAAGGGCTGGAAGTCAGGGAATGTAATAAGGCAAAAACCAGTGAGACTGCAAATGCGACTGAATGCTCCAAGCTGATGGAGTTGTGTACGTTCCCCAGCCAACTTCAAAATGGAGGTGACACTTTGGTGGCCCTCAGTTCAGGCAGGCTCCCTCCCCCTCAGCGGCATGCTGCTGTTTTGCTAGCCAAGGCCAGGAGAGACCATTCCTTTCTCTCCCAGCTCAGTCAAGACCAGGTCTCAAACCAATTCACCCCTCTGGAGCCCATCCTCAGTCTTGGGCACTCACCTGGAACTCCGGTTTCAAGATTCCCTGCATCATGCAGCCAGGAACACCTTGTTTTTTCAGACCACTGGCCAAAGCTTAAGGATCAAAATGTTTACTTAAAATTCAGAGTTGTAGTAACTTTACAAAGTTTCCAGAAAACCTCCAAGCAAACAATAAAATACATCAAGATTATACTTCCTAGCTCAGCATCTTCCTCTGCTGTTAGCTTTAATTGGTACCCCTTCCTTATGCCACATCCTGGAAAGGGGCTGGGGACAGAAAGCATAAGTTAAGATACTTGCATCACACCATTCTGCCCACCTGCCCATTGTTTAAAGATCCTTCCCAGCATCTCCTCCCAAAAATACCATTTGTTTTCTCAGTAAAGAGACAAAACATTGCAGGCAGTATAGGGCATCATAGTATTGGAGTACTTTGGGCGATCTCTAAAGCACAGTTGAAGCCATGTTCCTGTGTGAGAGTTCCTGCGTTAATGCACTCCACCTGAGCAGTGAACACTCAGCAGTGAACACTCAGGGACAGGGCTGCCTTTCAGAGCAGGAAACCCACAGTTCACGTGTAGAGGTGACCACAGATACTTTCATCTCGCCCTCTGGGTTCGTGCACCAAGTGCTGCAGCAATTTACAGTGATTACAGCCACTCTTGGCAAATGCGGCGAGGTGCATAAAGCTCACTTCCATTGTGTTGTAAAGACAAGGCCTTTATGGTCTTTGCTATGGAGATTTGTAATCCAGATCTGAATCGAGTATTAACTCCTCAAATGTTCAAAAACCGTCCAAAACAACACTTCTAATTCTTTTTTGGGATAGATTGCTCTATCTTCTTAATATTCTTACCAGAACTACAGGCTGAGCAGGAATATTTCTGGAGTGCAAGAGTTGCCTGGTTTTACCCATCACATACAGACTGAGCACAATGACTACAGTCTGGAGTGTTAAAATCAAACTGTGAAGGCAAAAGAATAGCTGGCAATAAGTCACTCTGGTATTAAAACAGGGTTTAGCGCTGCTGTGGGCTGTAAACTCATCCCACCAGACAAGAGTGGTTAAATCTGTCCCTCTAACACTGTTGGTTCGTGCTATGATGCTAGGAGATGTTTGGACTGGAACATCTGAGAAATGTAACCCAGGTTGTCCAACATCTTCAGCAGGGGAGTAGGTAAAACCTGGAGTTGCAGGAGGAATTGGTGTGGGTGTGCTGATGACTTCCATGTCGGACACCACTGCTACAGCAGTCTCCCAAGATGATGTGAAGTGCTCCGTCACAGGAGATGTCAAAGTCTGGGAATATGTTGAGCTGAATGTCTGGTATGTCGTGGCTGTGGTTGGCAGGCACTCTGGGTCATCCATGCTTAGAGATACAAGAGAAATATTCTGCAGTGCCATCGGGCTGTGGCACATCAGAGACTGCACATTTCTAACTACTGTTGTGCTCTTTCGGAGCCATTCTCGGAAGCCAAGAATTTGGCAATCGCATTTCCACGGGTTGTCGTCAAGGACAACTTCTTCCAGCTCAGGTAAAGCAGTAAAGAAGCCTGCAGGAAGAGACTGCAGGTTAGTACTATTCAGGTAAACTTTCTGGAGGTGCTTGAGATTATGAAAGAGGTTTCTAGGAAGAACCTCAATCCTTGTATTAAAGAGGGAAATGTTCTGCAGTTTCTGAAGGCTCAGAAAGATTCCCTCTGGCAAACTAGAAATATTACTTGTATGGAGAGAAAGGCCCCGCAGTTCATTCAGGCCACTGAACACATTCCTAGGAAGAACCGTAAGCTCTGGGTTAAAACTCAGCACAAGAAGCTCTAAATTTGTCAAGTTGCTGAACACAAAATCTGGTATTGTTGAGAGCTTTGTATGATACAGCCATAGGCTACTAAGATGCTTCATTTCTCCAAACAATATTTCTGGAAGAGACTTCAGTGGGTTCCTGTACAAAGTCAGTTTAGTCAGGTCATGCAAGTGCAAAAAAAGCCCAGAAGGCAAAAGCTGAAGCCTGTTTCTGGAGAGTGTCAGGGTTCTCAGTTTACGAAGACAACGAAATGCATCAGGGGCAATGGAATAGATGTTATTGGAATGCAGGAAAAGCTCCCGCAGCTCCTTCAGGCTATCAAACATACCAGACTCTATTGAAGACAGCCTGTTAATATACAGCATCAGCCTCTCAAGCCTGGCTAATGCACTAAATATATTTCTAGGCAGTGCTGCTAAGTAATTTCTTGACAAGTTCAGTACTCTGAGTTTGGTGAGCTTCTTCATCACGCCACTGGGAAGTGCTGTTAGTTGGTTTTTGTTCAAGTAAAGCTCCTGCAAACTAGCCAGTTTGTCAAACAGATTTTCCTCGACAGAGTTCAACCTGTTACTTTCAATGATCAATTGCTGAAGCTGCACCATGTCATCAAATGCTTCTGGGGGAAGTTCAACCAGCTTATTATCCAGGAGTTTGAGGACTTTTAGCCTTCCCAAGCCTTTAAAAGCCATTGGTGAAACCAGAGCGATGTTGTTTGAAGACAGGATGAGATGCTGCAGTTCCACCATCCTAGCAAAAACATCCTGCAAGTATGATACATTAGTGTTTGTTATGTGAATTTCTGTCATGTTGCAAGGCAGATTTAACAATTCCAGGTCTTTTATGTGGGGGCCAGAGCAATAAATTGCATTTTTTGAAGAGCAGTCACACTTCTCAGGACAAACAGACGCATCCAGCTGGAAGAAAAGCTTGATCATCACTGACAAACGAAACACCAACATCCTTGTTGAAGTGCCAAAGACATTAGCTGTTACAAGAGATAAGAGAGAATCAGGATCTGATCATAGGTAACTTAGCAGCTCACAAAGATGTCTGATTGTATCATAAAATCTGCAAATAAGTGCAAAATTTCCCTTGCCTTGAAAGCAAACTTCAAAATCTCTTTTATTGTTGACTGCCAGTATTTCTAAAGTGCTCGGCTTACACTTAGAAGTACAGATAAATCTACTTTTGTAAATCAAGTATTCCTTGTTTGTATTTGTACCAGTTAACTATAATAAAAGTATACAAAATTCACAATGAAACACTTAAGTAGTCAAAAGACATGTATTTATTTGAACAGAAAAGCATAACAGAATCACAGAAGGGTTTGGGTTGGAACGGACCTTAAGGATCATCTATTTCCAACTGACAGGGACATCTTCCACTAGATAAGGCTTAGTATATTATACTAAATTACATGCCAAAAATATTTTCAAAAATTATCAAAAGGTCCTGCACTCACAGTGTTTTTCCACTGTAAGTTATCTGAGGTTTAAAAATAAAGTTTAGCTTGCAAAAACAGACAATGGAGGTAAAAAGGTTGTCCTGTACTTTTAAGTGGTGAAAAGGAAAACAGCACCGTCCAGTTAAATCCTGTCTCAGCATTTTCAAGTGATGGCTTCTTGGAACAGCCCAGGAACACACAAAAAGGAACAGGCTATTTTTGACACAGCCTGAAATAACACAGAAGACCCCATGTGGCACAAGACAGTAGTGAGCCTCTGATAACCAAGTCTTTCAACAGCTTAACACAATACTGAGCTATTAGCAGTGGCATTAAAAGTACAGTGAAATGAGAGGAAAGAAGTGCACAAAATTAGATGGGAAGTTGTAGCAATAAAGGTACATCTGCATAAAACACACCACAAAGTTGGAAAGTTGCATACATTTCTAAAGAAACAGGAAAACAATCATTGCACGTATAAATGGTAATATTTAAAAGAGCAAGTCAAACAGAAACCCACAGTCTAGAAATACTTTCTCAATGAAATCAACAAGTCCAAGTGTATCAGAAACCTGGATGCCAAGCACCTGGCTGAGCAGCAGAATAAGCAGCAGCTGGACAGTTGGAATAGCTACACAGCTTCCATAGACATAACTGGAATAGCTGACACCATCAGTCTTCTGCACCAGGAAGATGGGGGGAAAGGAAGGCTCCCACCTACCCTTTTGCAGGGGCAAGGATGAAGCTCTCCCATACCAACCCTACAGACAGATGTGGGTACAACTTCCATCACTTAAAGAGAAGTCAGGAGGGATAGCAGAGTTTCTCATGCACCTGAGCTGCTGACAAGAACACACTGTAATCGACCCCAAACAGCTGTATGTTCAAACCAGCTACTGCATTAAGGAAAAAAAAAAGAAAAAGGGAGTGCTTTAAAAAAACCTAAAAACTTTATTTAGGTTCAGAGTACTGAAGTCTGGTAAAATCTCCATCTCTCCCTCAGAAAGGGAAGGACATGGCCCTTAGTATCACCACCAACACGGTGCCACAAAGCAAGATCTCAGTGGGCTTTCCACAACTCATTGAATGAGACATATGCATCACCAAAAAACAGCATGAGACAGCACTCTTCCAAAGGTCTTTTACATGTCAAAAGAGAATCTTTCAGACAATTTCAACTGCCTAGTAATCCTCCCCACCCCAAAACTCTCTCATGTCAGTGATGCTTTTACCTCAATAAATTTCTAACTCAGCCTGTCCCTGATCCTACCTATCCCCGTGAGCAGAATCCTCCATCCAGAAGTACATTAAGAAATTTCTGTTTCAAGCCTTGACTGGCATCTCAACCTGCACCAGCTTACCTCAAGACCACAACAGAACTAGAGGATTCAGCAAGACAAGAGAGGTAAGGATCTAGAGAACCAAATGGGGGAGAAAACCACAATTTGTTATGCTAGAAACAGCAAAAGCAGCTCCCTTGGAAGGGATGACTATGGCCAGTCTGTAGAATCAGAAACAGACTAACACTAGTTTATAGGTTAGTGATGTCTGTTTTCCTAGTCTTACAGCAAAAGACAAGAGAATATACAAGAAGACAAGGTTAGATGCTCAGAAGTGCTAGAAAGCACTAGTTTTGACAAACGAACAATAAAATGGTAGAAATTCTTTGCAAGATACAAAGGCTACAAGTGCTGGCACAAGAACTGGATATGCCTATGGGTCTCAAACACCTAGAGCTGCTAACAGTATTTTCTGAAGAAATATTCAAAGATTTTAACAGTACAGAGTACAGTAATACCCACAATAAAGATTGCAATTATATATTCCCATGCATTAAAATTCTCTTAAATGCTCCCATGAGACACCTGGCACTCCAGAAAAGGTACCAGCCTGGCTGGTCATTTACCACGGTCTGGTCTACACCCTCTTTCCCTTTCAGCCACCCCTTAATATTTCTCAAGGCTACAAAAGGATGCCAGAAGCCACACATTAACCCTGTTACTGTATTAAAAGTCTCAAATCAGTTTTGAGCTTAGTTTTATAGAACACTGAGCACATGTATTGCTTACAGTGGTGCTTACCTCTTTTACTGTCTTGCAAGTTCCTAAACTCATACAAGCATGAAAAAGGAATTTTGAGCTGTACCTTAGAAACTTATCTGCTTTTTAAAGGAACTTACTAGGAGCAGAGCAAGCAATCAGTCTTCACCATGACACTGCACTTTAAATGGGAAGTAAAACAGCAAAACGCATCCTCTAGATAACACTTTCACCCGTTTTGGCCCAGTTACTGAGACAGGCCAAAGGCCAAACAATATTTTAAACTTCAGAGCAGGTTTTTGCCTAAAATAGTGCAAGCAACCAACTTCTGTAGGTTGTATGTAACTCCAAAAGTAGGGCTTGAAGCCACTCACATAACAGGAGAAAATTTTAAGTCACACACACAACAGCACAAAACCCACTTGTAGCTTCTTTGGCAGTGATATTGGAGTATGGGCTTCAGCCAACCTGAAGCAAATCTGTGTGAATTCAGAAATCTACATTTCAATGTGAGATGTGATCAGAAATTTCAAATTTGTTAGGATAGTTTCACCAGTCTGCTACATAGGTTCTGAAGGAGTGGACACATCCACTTTTAACAACCAAGTGCTCATACCTTCACAAAGCTGCTCTGACTTTTATTTTCTTGCAGAATTGGAGTCAAAGCAGTTTCAGTAAGGAATGAAGGGGATTTTTATTTAATGCTTTGGCTAAGCATTCCAAGGTTGACACATTTAGTTTCTGTTTTTCCTCAAAGTCATCTGGAGTGGCAGGCCAACAAAACCTAAAACCTGTAAGATTCTGAAAGAGAAAAGTTAAGTTTTCAAAACAGGAGCTGAAATAGAAAGATTACATTTTTAAGTGAAATGATATTTTAAGTATCTTCTCTTCAAGTTTAAAATAATGTGCTCTGCCAATCACTGTTCTGAAGGAAGGTGAGCCACAGGATAGAGAAGATATCTTCATCTCCACGTGATTTTTCTGAAGATGACTGTGACAGTGGTGACAGCTCAGATCACGCCTCCCACATGTTCAAACAGAAGGAACATGTGAATAACCTTAGGTGGAAACAAGCTGCTATCACATGTATAAGGTCTGGCTTTAGAATGGCTCTTATAAGCCACCAGGTAAAGCTGCAGTCAGTGTGATGCCCCTGCAGAACACCAACACAGCATCCACCCTTCTCCACCCCCACCTGCAAAAATACAGAGGCGCTGAGCAACATATCCATGACATCAGAGGGAGAAGGTCTGTGTTCCTCAACAAGCTTTGGACCTAATTCTATAAACATTAGAGAATTAAATTAAAAACAATTTCATGAAACTAATGAGAAGAGTTAAAATATCCATTCATTTTAATTTTATTTTCAAAGAGCTTCAGTCACAAAAATGATTTACAAGTCTATTTACAATTCTATTGTACAGTTATTTATGTATGCCTCTTGACAACAGGGTACCATTCTAGAGCAGCAGTACATATTTTAAATACAAAGATGTAGTATCATTTCAGATTTAAAAATAAAAGGAAGCTGAGCTTCTAGAGAGCGCTGTAATGATGAACATTTTAATCTGTGTTAGGCTTGAGGAATTAATGACAAACTAAGTAGTTTCTCGTTCACGTAATTATTAAACAAGCTGCAGTTTGTTGAAAATAGTTTTAAAAACCTGAAGCTTTACTGTATATAAAATCAACATATTCAAGACTCTAAAAATTGTCAAAAACCCACAGCTTTCCCTTAGACATACAAAACCCTAAGTTTACAATTCAGAATTTCATGGGAGAAATCCTACAGGACTTGAGCTCTCTCATTTTGTGATGACCAACATAAGCATTAAAAATTTGCAGCATAAAAAGGACTCCACATCTGCTTAGTATTATACTGCATAAACATATACAGTACAGGATTATTTGCCCAATTTGGGATGACTGTTCAGCACAACCTTCATGAAGAAAGAAAAAAATAAATATAATTAAAAATCCAACAACTTTTTAAAAAGTGCAACAGTAAGAGTTTCCAATTTAAAGTTACGATGCATATGGACAGTTCTGTGGGTTTTTTTAGCCGCTTCTATTCAAGCATTATTTGCAGCATTTTCTTTTTACAGTAGATTTAATTCTATAGTACATGAAACTAGAGTTACTGCTAATTGAATCTGAAGGGAAAGGAAGAAAAAACCACTTTAAAAATAACCCTGAGGGATATACAATTTCATGATCTTGTAATTTATTTCTAAAAAGTAACATTTATTATTTAGCAACTGCTTTTCTGGATAGACCAGTCCTTTAAGTATGTGCATAAATAATATTTAAAAATCAGTAATATTTACAAATCCTAATACATCAAAATAAAATACATACAGATTAAAGTCTGCATACACAAATAATTTAATAATAAATCAAACTCCTCAACATAAGGCCAAAATATACAGCAGGAAGAAAATGTCTACCCAGTATCTAGTGGAGCTCACTAACTTGGTCTGTTCACCTGAATTTAGATTTCCAAGATGAACACTAGAAGATTTTTTTCACTACAAAATGAATTTCATCTTACTTCAAAACAGAAACTGAATACACTAGTGCAGATCTAGTTTGCTGCATTTCTGAAAACCAGAAAAACTAAACTGCTCAAAATGAGAAAAATTATAGGTGGTCAAATTCAGCTCTTGGGCAGGAAGGCATAAATCCCAATAATTGCAGAAAATGCAAAAGCTTATTTTGTGGCTGAACTTGCAACAACAAGACGGATTCTCAGAAAAGCTGATTTATTATTCTTGACTAAGCGTCAGAGCTCAAGCATGCAACCTCAGGAACATTTACCAACCCTGAACGCAGACCTGGAGGAAACAAGCTCCCCTTTGCAAAACATTCAAGTTTACTACACTCATGAGCCATTAGTCACTCGGTTAAGTGGAGACACCTGGCAATTTGTTTTAGTCAGAGTTCCCTAAAATGCTCTCTGAAGACAAGCCCACCTTAATAAGCTGTTTCCTCCTCACTTTCTAGGTAAGTCTAATAAACTAGAATAAGTCTGAAAAACTAGCTTCAGAAACCAAACAAGCCGAGAGAAATTATCAGTTTAGGGAAAGTATTAAGCAAAAGCATATAAAAGGGAAAGACACAAATATTTTCTTTCAGTTCTCATGGAACAGCAAATCTAAAATGGTCAATGAAATGGAAAGCAGAAGCTTATGCGTTTAAGGATAAGTCACAGCTCCCAGGTCCAAGATGCATAGCTTCACAACATTTTTCAACTAAAATATTATTTTTGTTTAGATTTGAATACTACTTATGCAGCTAAGAATTATTCTTCATCAGTTATTCCATGCTACAAAGGTTTTGTAAAATCAACATCGGCAGAAATTAGCCACCTGACTCAGGCTCATGACTAATTAATGTATCCGAGTCCACAACTGCAGACCCCTAAAGCCACCAACGTTGTTCGATGTTTATGACCTTACGAAGCCAGGATAACAAGAACATTGCTCTGTTGAACGAATGCTAAGAAAACCACTTGCCCCTTTCCCCCTGCTCCACTCCTCAAAAACAAACAACAACAACAACAACAGAAATCAGGAAAAGAGTTGACAGCTGGACTGGAAGATAGTACACCATATGCATACTGTTTAGGAGGAGCAATAACTTCAACAACCAAGTTCTAGGAAAAGGTCTTCCAAACCATTTAGCACCACTTTTAAATTCCCTGTTGGCACAGTAGATTCAACACTGCAGAAACCACAACATGATTGACATTAACATGGTTAATGGTTGGACTTGATGATCTTAAAGGTCTTTTCCAACCTTAATGATTCTATGAGCAGCAGGGCACTGTCCATACTGCCTTTACAGAACAGACAAGGGAATTAGGCCTGATCTGAAAAATTCTGCTTATTAAAACAAGGCTGGAATGGAATTGTCTCCACAGGAATTTAAAAGAACAAAACAAAACAAGACAACCCAGAAAAAAAAAAAAAGAAAAAAAAAGGAAAAAAAGGAAAGAAAAAAATCCCTAACATCAAAACCTCAAATTCCATCATCAGACTATACACACTTCAAAACAATCCCAGCCGGCCAGTGAGTTTGGGGCCCTCATTCCACAACTACTCTAAAGGACCCGACTTCCTTCTCTAAAGGATCTCTACAGAATCATGACTTCTTCAGACCCCAGATCCCCTCCCAAAGCTTGGAGGTGGTCTGGACCAGTCATTTGGCTCTGGTCAAAACCAGACTGATCAAGACTGAATATTTATCATCTTCCCAAAGACACAAAAGAAGACTTTTCCAAACATTTACAAAGTTGACAATGGTTTAGAGATAAGTAATTTGTGGGTTAAAAAAAAAAAAAAACAAAGAAAGAAAGAAACAACAAAAAAGCTTTAACCTTGCAAGTCAAAGCATTGTCTGCCTCTACTTCTTTGCAGACCTATTTTTCTAGTGGTCTTGTGTTCTGATACTGCCTCATGGCAAAATGATATATGGCTACCCCTAGTGCTTAAGCAGCATTAGTGGTGATGCAAGCTTTTATTTTTTCTCTTTTTTTTTTTAAATAAATAAAATCTGCATAAGCCTCATAGTTCTGTAGCAAGACAGACTTTAGCTCAATTTTCTCTTAATTTTGTTTCATACAGCTACATGTAGGGCTTAAGACACTGGCAGACTTTGAAATGCCTGTGTTCTTAACGTGCACAAATCCCAAGTGTGGGCATGTGACAAGAGACCTCCCTCCCCCTCCCATATCCCTTGCAGCAGTAACTCTGGCCTTACTACTTCAAGGTATATAGGAAAATTATCTTTAGATTTACAAATAAAACATGGTCCACAAAGGGATAATCCAACCCTTCTGCTGGAAAAGCTAGGTCTATGGAGAAATGCATAGCTAAATGTAATACAACATGACACAGAAGAAAGTATTTAGATTCTCCAACCCTCTTTCTCCAAAAACTTCAGAGTGTAGCCAAATGGCTCCTCCTCTGGAGGCCACCGAAGCCCTTCCTTGTGGTGAGCTAGAAAAGAAGTCAAGAACCCACACAAAAGCAATGTGCTTATTTCTTAAGGACAGAGCATATTGCTTCTACAGCATTCTGAATACCTGCTGTGGCAGACTAAACAATTGAACTTAAAACCCAAATATTACACCTGGAAACACTCCTTATTAATAGGGACAAACTTAGAGGTACACACACACAAACTTTAGAACTGTTCCGAGGCACAAAACTTTTCATCAGTCAAATAAAAACCAACCAACCAACCAACCAAACTCCAACCAACCAAAAAAAAACGAACACAAAAAACCCCCAAACCATGACAAGGTTATTATGCACCTCTAGTACAGCCATGAAACCACTACATCATAAGGTTTACATGAACACATGCCCAGACAAGCAGGTTAGAACAACTATTAAGATACTCCAGGCAAGTAACTTGAATCTGTTTTAACTGCCCTGCAGTTTAAACCTTAAAATGCATCTCATTTAGGAACAATGAAATCTGAAAGAAGGTGGAAGGAAACACAATCATTTTTGTTCTGCCTAAGGTAACCTACATTTTTAAAATGTATAGCCATAAGACACCTGGCTCTGAATTTTATATTCAGAGAGACGAAACAGTTGGAAATATCTGCATTAGAATTTGACATTTAGCACACTGCAGTTCCAAATAAAGCCTTGAAATTACATTCTTCTGAATACTACTAAAGATACATGCCACCAAGATCCACTGCTACGTTACAGTGATGATTTGATATGAACCATTTTCTTGGGATGGTAGTTTCGCTTCTGTTGTTGTCCTGGGTTTTGGTGGCCATTCTGGATCAACCAGCAGTTCCTGAGCGAGGTGCATATACTTGGCTTTTGGTGTCTTCTCTCTACCAAACAGGGAAGAAAGGAAACAGACTCCACAGCGGTCCCCAGCCTCCTGCAGAAGCAAACAGATTTGAAAATTGGATTACCATAAGAAAAAAAATAATGCCAGTAAAATTACAGTAAATCACTAGAAGAAAAACTATTATTTCAGTCTTTAATTTACTATTTCATTTTCACATTGGATTGGATCTGTAGTACAGAAACTCTTCTGTTGTGTCATCTCTTCTATACTATGGTATAATGACATTCAAAAAACATTAAGAAAAAGCAAGTGTTCAATATTATCATAACATCTAAGACCACCAATAGTTTTTATGCATATTTTATAATCATTTCAATAATCACAGATAGAGCAGGCAACATTAAATGACTTTACTATTGGAGAATAAAAGCCTGGTCTAGAAAAAGCGAATTTCCCAAATGTCAAAACACTTCTTAAGCCATGAATTGTTAAACTGAAAGCAGCCAGTCAGACAGAAGTAGCAGAATTAAATTTGCTGATACTGTGAAATCTAAATACTGCAGGTATTAATAGCTATTAAAAAATACACAAGTTACTGAACTTAAGTCTTCCTTCCTTTGTTTTCTCTCCCAGTCTTAAATGCATATAATTTAATTAGCTGGGGAGGAGAAACACTATTCCTCATTCTCGAGACTGAAACTGTCTCACATCTCAGAGAGAACCTATAGTCTGCAGGGCTGACATTTTAATGGTAATATATTCTATAGTTTTCATCATGCTCTAAATTTCAATTGGTGAACTGAACCAAATGTGAGCCTTGAGCACAGTTTTCATTCTTCAGTGAACACAAAACAATTTGTTCTACGACAGCCTCAAAATGACAAATGTAAATCTGAAGAGAATACATTTCATAAAATTTAGTGCTGAGAAATAAACCATTGTAATTCTAGCAAGCACAAATGTACAATCAGCCAAAAGTAATAAGCCAACAGGCCTAAAGCTAGTTTTTATGGGATTCACATAGATTTCCTTCATGTATTAACAGCAGAGGGGCCGACCAGATCAAAATGCATGGCCACCTGAAAAATCTTTCAGTGTCCTAAACTATCTGAAGTAGGAATAGCGTATTTTCATTTGCCATCTTGTTTTGTTTCATTTGTACATGCTAAAAATTACTGGTCTCAGACAATGACATAAAACTCTAAACCAAATTAATTTAATTTAATTGCTTCTAAGCAAATCAAGATGTTCCCAGTCCTAGCATGCTAACTTGTGACACCACAAATAAAATTTGCTAATGTAGAAACTAAAGATAAATTGAGAAAAGTCTTAAAGCAATACTCTGGGTTTGTGTCACAGTTCTTGCACGCACACTAAACTCTTAAAGTGTCAATAAGGAAAAGAATATAAACCCCAAATCCTTTCCTTTTAATATTCTAGTCACAGAAATCTAATTTAAGCAGACTTAAGCTAAAGATAAGGCAACAGACACTTATAGATAATTAAGAGACAAAACCAAATTAATCCACATGCACTCAAATGATGACAGCAAAATACTCGTCTCCAACCTGAGGCGGCTGGGGTATGGTGAGGCGAGATTCTCCTTGTTTGTCTCGATTGAACACAACCTTCCAAAGGATCATATCAAGGAGGACATTCTGTGAGACATTACAGTGAGTGGGAAGAGTTAAAGAAACTAATGATCATTTGTTGTTAGTGTGCACATTACAAATAAAACCTGAAATAGTGCTTTAGGCATAACTAATTCAGCAGCAAGCAAAACAGAGTTTTGTCAGTAGTTTCGTGATAAACATTTTCATTCTTAAAGTGCTCAGACAAAATTTAAGAATATGAACGTGTACTTTAAATCAACAGCAACAATGACTAAACTGCATGCATCGATACGGGTAAAAATCATAAAGACACATTCTTAATGTGTTTCAATATTCTAAAAACCTGTGAAGCACCACATGAAGACATGAGTGCTCAGAGCAGTTTCCCCATAAACCATCTTTAACATTACTATGTATTTAATTTTAGAGCTATGCTTTGTTCATAGTCTGTTTTAAACCAGTGACATTCTCAGAAAAGCAGCAGTGGGGTAGCAAAGCTGAGCTACCAGCAGGAATGAAGGAATTTGGTAGGCATAGTTCCAGATTTTTAGAAGAGGGCAGAACTTGAATAGTATATTGAGCACATCTGGTTATCCTCATACAGCTGCATGGGGGGACTCAAGAGCTTTGAGCAAATCTGACAACACAGGCGTGAACCTGTACCTTCCATAGCCTCAAGCCAACAACTCTGATCCTTGGACAGATTCCATTTCTAACATCTGACTAACCTCTGCCGTGGAAAATGGGGAGCTGATTACTCAGACTTTTGTAACAGATTTTTAAAATGCTTATGATTTTGTAATATGCCAGAATTTGATAGTGCTTTTATAAAGCATTGGCCAGCAAATCTTCAGCTTGTTAGATGTTCATTTTTGAAGCCGGTCTGGTTTAAGCATGTCTATACCAGGCATCAGGGGTGAGGAGGAACAGCTGCTAGGATCTGCCTTTGCTGTGCAATATTTTCTATCATCTGGTAGAAAGAATCTGCGTGCTTTGTGAACCTAGTCTGGCACCCACATGGAAAGAGCAAAAGTTTTTCAGAGCATTTCAGACAACACGTTTGGGACAACCAGTCAGAAACTATTCCTGTTGTAGAAGCAATGACAAAACGACATATGATCATAGTGTGACACAAAAGTGTCACACTGGCAAGTGTGATTAAAGAAGATCCAATTCCTCATGTATCTCATAATTATGAGACTTAAAGAGGCGATTCCTGAGGGATAACTCTCAGCAGAACAAACTCTAGGTGTAATACAGAGTACGTTGTTAAAAGATGGAAGGAGCTGCCACCAGCAGCCTCTCCCAGATACTCAGAATGTGACACGTGGCACCCAGTAAGTCTGTAGTGAAAAGCGTAGGGAGCAGAAAATCCAGACAGGCACACAAGGAGAGAAAGACAATGAGATACTTCAAGTGAAGGAAAGAAATAGCCTGGGATTTTTACACAACACACTGGACCCAAGAGTTGGCACCATGTGACAAAGCTTTAGGGATTGTGGAGTAACACTGTTGGAATTGGACAAATGCAGTTTAAGAGGTGGGCTGAAATCATGGAAGGTGAAGTGTGTATTGTAAAACAAGGTTTGAGGTTTGAGCATCGCTAAACAACAGTCCTGTTGGGACACCTGCAGTACAGTAAAACAACTCATCTGCCATATCAAAGCATTCAACTTACACTTACAAAGTGAAGAAACTTGGTTTAAGACAAAGCCTAGCAGCCCACACAATTAGGACCAAGAAGTAGGTACTTCTATTTTATTACTGAAGTACAGGCAACAAGATAAATAGGGAAGTCTGCTTCAAAGAAATGTGCCAAATCACCCCTGCAGTTTTGGTAATCAAAGTTAAATGACTAAAGTGTAAAAAGATGCTAACTCAAACCTGCATAGGAAAAAAAATGTGGGGTGAGGTTTGAAATACTGGGCGAAAGAAAACAGTCTCCAGGTAATTATATTGGTTAGGTAATGCTTAGTAGAAATTCACAGGTTTTCAGGCTGATGTGACAACCAGCAAGGCCCACAAGTGGAACTTTATGAACACATATTTAAACCAGAGGAGAACCATTTGTCCTCAAGAGTCACGTGCTGATCCATGGATTGGCACACTGTGCAGCTTTTCTACTGGAGCCCTTACACATCCAGAACAGAAACAACACCAGATTCTATAAAAGTTACAAGATCACCTGCACAACAAAGGAAGTTTTCAGCAGATGGTAAGTTTATTTCTCTCAGTAGTGTTTATCACTGGACTGAAAACTGAAATTAAATAGGAAAAAAAAATTCTGTCTAGGAGGTTTGTTTTAAATTTATCAGAAGACAAAGAAAGCCATGATTCTGAAGCTTCAGAATAACTATTTTGTTTCAGTGGTAAAGACAGCAATATACATAAAATTTGACTTTTCACAAATAAAAGGAAGCAAAGAAAACCCCAATCTATTAAGCATTCACTAATACAAAAAATGAAAGAATTCAAGGGCATAAAGGAAAAACATCACAAGAAGGGTTAGAATACATACAGGACCAACATAAGAAAGGAGCAAGAGCTTTAATAGTGGATAGACTTGTTAATAACAAGACACAGGCCAAGAAAATTAGTATCTACTGCCATGTTTTGGAAAAGACAAGTTGTCACCATGTGAAAACACTGAAAAACATGTTCCAATAGGCAGCAACATAAGAGCATATTCTGAAAATTCTATTTGGAACAGTATTTTAAACACAATGCCTTGATAATTTTGATTCAAGTATCTGAAAAAACCCTTTTTTTTTTTTTACTAGGTTTACTTTGTTTTTTATTTTTACTAGGTCACAAATAAAAGGGAAAAAACATGTCAATTGGACAGAATATTAATGCTGTAGTACTCTTTGAAGGCCAAAATTGTATAATCCAAACAAATATTATGCTGGTTACATTGATAGCAATCCCTCACATTGTAATGGAAATACTGATTAGAAGCTGTAGAAAATGTTACACAGTAAAAACAGATAATTGTAGTGTGCAAGCACTAGATAATGTTGGAAGGGTTTTTCATCTTGCAGGAAAAAAATGTGACTCATGACTGCAACCAAAACCCAAACATATTCAGGTTGGAAATGACACCTCAGTTAACAGAGAGAAGAACTAACCACAGGAATAAATAACTGACTCTGAATCCAGACTTCTTCTGGAAGATTTATCTGTCAAACTTTGATTCTTGGAAACAAAAACAAGGCACCTAGATGAAAGGTAGGTCATGTTTCTTCACACATTAACTCTGGAATTACAGCACAAGAGGTCAACATCCAGAGCGACTGACTTATGACAAGCTCAGTGACGGAAAAAGCAGATTTGCATGAACATAGCTACTTCTGGACTTTGATCATATCAGACAATTGAGTCACATAGACCTGTATTATTCTGAACAAGAAGCTATGTGTATGATCCAAATGAAGGAAGGGGGGCTCCCCTAGGGATTTTATATAGTTCTCTAGTACGTTGTTTTTCTGAAGTAACACAGAAAATAAAAATGGAGGATTTTAATACTAAATAGTTGGATTAATAAGTCTTTAAACTCCCTCCCTGCTACCATTTTTTAACAGAAAAGATTTTAAAATTACACTTTTAACACAGGAAATCTTGACACCTTAAATCTAGCCTACAAGGACATTTGCAGAAATACACACTTAACAAGAAAACAGCAGCCACTCAGACTGGCATGCTGTGAAGAGAGACCATCTAAATAAAAGACAAACATGCACCCTGAAAAAGAAACACTTAACAGAGAAGCATTTTTTCCATTTGGATTTCTTACCTCCGTCAGCACGGATACAACTGCATTTAGAATAACGATGATGATAATTCTTAGGCGCCACTCAGGTGGCACACACACAAGCTGTGGAAACAAGTTGCCAGAGGTTAGAAGCACATGTGAAGTAAACACATTCAAAACAAACTCAGCGTTATAATTTCTCCCTCTCCACCCAGTGATGTGAAGCTAAAGCTCTGCAGGGGTCACGCTTGCCCCAAAGGCAGCCCATCAGTTCCCCCAGGAAGCTGACACACCCACAGATCTGCTGACTCTCACCTCAAGAAATGCATCAATAGGTTCAACAGGATGCAACATGATGAAAAATATGAAGACATAAAGAACTATAACAGATAAAACAAACAGAACTGTAAAAGAAGAAAAAAATATTTCAATTGGACCATCTCACAGTCAAGAGTTTTAGACAGTTTCAACAAGTATCATGAGTTCATTACTCCCTGGAAACAACCTCTCTTCTCCCTCTAAACCCCCTCCAGGCAAATTTGGGCAATACTAGCTGTGCTGATAGCCATAAAGAGACAGAAGGCCTGACTTCTTCTCACTGGCTCACTTGTGGAGCTGAAATGTATATACACATATACTTCTACAAATGAAGCAACTATTAACACAAATTCCTCCATACAGTTTAATATTTCCTTATTTCTAGCTGTGATTATTAGAGGATAATTGCACTATGATCTCCTAGCAACACTATTGCTGCTGAAGTAGCACAACAGAATTGTCAACAAATGACAGTCACTCGCGAGTTTTATTTGGAACTCTACATACTAAGAAAGGACTTACAATTTTTGTAGCATGGTTGTCTAAAGGGCTTTCCTTTAGAAAATACAATTGCCACTATGAGGTACTGAAAGCTGGATATAAAAAACAAAGTTGTGTTTTCATAATTTTTAATGTAATGTTCATCATGAATAGTCTCATTCCCATGGTGTGCAGAGCTGGTGTTCTTGGCATCCAACACATTACATGCACTACAACACAAAAGCATTGAACACTGAGTTATGGAGAAGAGGCAAATAAGGTCCACTTATTTACAAAAGTAATGACAGAATAAATTGCTACAGTAGTAAAAAAGCTTAAACTTGAGAACATATTACAGGTAGTAAGAAATAACTCAAAACTGTGGCAGGGAGGTAGCAATTTTTGTGAATTCAGAGCTTTGAGCTCTTTTATGCTTCCAGTTTGTAAATTTTCTACATGAGCTGTTTAAAAACTATCATTGTAGACAAACTTCTGGAACAGGCAAGAAAATACTGCAATCTAAAAAAAAAAAAAATTCAACCACCTCTTCATTTTCAAAAGTATGAATTTGATTTACTGTAACTCTAACAGGAAAACAAAGCTTTATAATATGAAAGAGATAAAACAGATCTGAACCATTAATTTCAAATTTCTACCTCATCTGTCCCAAAGTTGAAGAATCATTATGATGCATCAATTAGACCAAGCCGTCTGACTCTGACCCAATTTTGCTTTTCAGACACTGAGTAGCTCCCATATATTAGTATGCTTTTCAGAAAAAATCAGCAGAGTAACAAGCCACCATACAGAAGCTTTATTTTCCAAGTCCCCAAAGGGGGTCAAGAAAGAAGAGAGCAATTATTGCCTATAGCTTTCCAAGCACTACTGTATCCTGCACAGAGCCACTGGAACACTTACTCAGAATCTGCCGTCCAAGGCTCATACCAGGACTGCTGTTTGACCCAGAAGAACCCCAAGGTTTGGAAAGCAAGGCAGATGATGATCTGAGACAACACGGAACACAGAAGTGGACCTGAGATAAGACCTGATGGAGGCCTTTGTGCAACAAGCTCTGTCCAAGCAGGGTTCAGACTCACTGCAAAGAGAACAAAAAACAAATGAAACATTACATCATTATGGTTTTCAAGAGTTATCCTGTTCACATTCTGTGGAATTAGAATGTCTTGCTCATGACATCACTTTAAAATTTAGTCCAGAACTGCAAATGTGAAACCACCTTGAAAAGATCAGAGCCCTAGAACAATGCCACAGTGCCTTCTACAGGCTGCTTCCCCAGCAGAACAGCACAGCAGGGGACAGTAGCAGCCATGAGACTTACGGAATTAGTAGTGTCTGGCCAAATTCCCTTTGTCTGCCACAAGGACTTTAAGCTTGCCTCCTCGCTTTTGGACTGCCATTGCTTCAATGAAGAGGTCTTTATTAAAACTTGAAAATGGAATTCTACTGTTAGCCAGTGAATTGAAGGCTAGGCTCGTATGTGGAATCGAATGTTTCAACAGGCAATACTTTGAGTGTAACATTTTGTGGACAGAAGTACAAAGGAGGAATGCAAGGAAGCAAAACATTTGAGCAAGATGATATTGCAATTAACTCCTGTTTTGATTCCAAAACCAGCTTCCTCTGCTGTGAAGACTTAGTTGCTCAAGACTGTGCCTACAACCTGCTTCTTGTATGAGGACATTTCACAAATTTCATAGGAATCTAATTCAGTACACAGTGGTGGTTTGGGTTTCTTAATGCATAGCTGTAATAGTCATAACATCTTCACTGTATGTCACAGTGTTTTATCAAAAAACACATGTAATTAGATATTAAAGAAAATCTGACCAAGCAAAAAGTGGTTCACAGAAGCCAGCAGTGGTAATTCAGTACAATACTTACTAGTGAAGACAACCACCAAAATGATTGCCAAATCAATGAAGAGAAACTGGAAATCTCCCAAATTGCTCAGGATCTAGAGAGAAATCACAACTGAAACATTGGTAATTTCTTCACACCACGAAAAATTTACAGTGACACTCTTACAGCATTAATTCTTTGAATTTCACTCTATAAACAACAGTGTCCTGTCAAACTGGCTTCCTTTACCTGCAGGAGCCCTGAATACTCTACAATTCACAGAACAATTCCTGAAGTATCACAGTATGAAACAATTTCAAGATGGATAAGCTATTTGTAATTGAAATTTGTTTGTAATCAAAATTATATTATTGAATCTTACATACCAATGCAATAGCAGCTTAGGCCCACAGTTCTTTAGACACCATAGCCTTACTACGTACTCATACACAGCTGTCAAAATTTCCACCTCAAAGGTCCTTTAATACTCTGCACCTTTAACTTACTCAGAATACAAATTAAAATACAAGATTTTTACCATACGCCATTATTATGAATCCAATCATATTAACAGGAAATATTCCACTTTGCTTGCCTCCCCACGCAAATCAGTACTTCCAGTTTCTTTCAATTCTAACATAAAAGGAATGCATTGCCCTTTAAAAAATGTTAGGCTATTTCAAAATGCTGAAAGTTTTTAAATAACTGAAATTTGTATTTTTGCTTTGTATATATGCTTATTTGGACTTCCCACTGTAGAGACCTTCTTTTCATAGCCATTGGTTATTGCCTTTGCTAAATATTTCAAAATTTCTATTTCAAAATACCATGTATTTTGTACAGTTAATATGAAAAAAAACTCAAAATACTAACAATACTTTTAGTCTAAATATATTTTTGAATGCATGTGTTGTATTCAAAGGGACTTGCAACAATTTGTATTAAATATCTATCAAATTTCTGAATTATGCTGACACTGCATAAGTATTTAGAGAATACTTACAGAATACAGCAAAGTAACAGTGATGTACTGGATGATGCTGTATAATGCCATGAATTTAAACACACAGAAGGAAGTTATTAAAGCAGCACGGCCTTCCCTGTCAAAACAGATGCAATCATGTAACTACAAAGCTTTCTGTGCAAGCAGTTGAGTTCTGCCTACCAAAATGTTAGCTGCAATGAAACACGCCAGCAAACCCTTTGAGGCACCTTAGGCTGCCGACAGAGAGAGAAACGGGAGTCAGAACGACACACTTCCACCAACATCTAAGTCGTGGGCATGTCTTCTGAACTCAGCCACCACCTAACTCCAGTCCTCTTTGGACTTTGTGTGGTTTTCTAACAGAGGTTTTAAAATGAAGGTCTTTTAACAAAAGCATCTATGAAGCATTAGTTTACTGCATGGATTGAATGAACACAGTCAGCCACAAAGCTGCTGACTTCAGAAATGTTTCTGATAATGCATTACTTCATTAGCTCCCCACAGACCCCTAGATTCTTCTTCGGCTGACCTTTATCCAAAATCATTACCTAACTTCCAATTCTAGAGTCAAAAATTGGGCAAACCCTGTTTAGAAAATTTGTCTTCTACTTTGTACGGTGCTGAGCAATCATCTTAAGGGTTTTACTGCTTGCAATTGCCCACAGCCTTTATGGAAACTAGCAAAGTCACTAAGACAAAATTAAAGACTAATATGTAGAAACTTGGTCATGATTTGAAAAATTAACTTTACATGGACAAACGATTTTATAACAAAATAGTAAATCATGCTATGGCCGGGTTATGCTCTGAGTACTTTCAGTAAAGAAACAGAACCACTAAAATGTATGGATTGTTCTGTAATTCACCCTGGTTTCCTACAACATCAAATATATACTAAAATAGAGCATGCAAAATTACTTACACAGAAACCATGAAGTTCACAGTCAATGGCATTACCTGATCAGCTTTGGCACACAGGAAATACTGGGTGTCCTGGAAGTGAATGGTGATGCAACAGAAGCCTCAAGTTCAGACAGAGATATACCACCATGTGCCCTCTTTAGTGCCTGCCAGGCAACATTGAAATAGAGAAAATTTTAGAACTTGCTTTCAGCTGTACAATTTAACTGAACAGTTCTGTATAGAAAATAAAAATATACTTACCCCACAGTCATTTGCTCCATCTCCACACATGCCCACATAGTAACTATAAAAACCAAACACACATCAGCATTCTGGACCATTCTCCAACCACGGTCCATTTAGCTTATTTAATTAAGTGCTTCTATATTACTTTGAGTTATTCAGGGTTTGCATAACAATGGGGGATCATTAATGCTGAAATCAATTACTGTTGCTGTTATACATATAAGGAAGTAGACAGAAAAGTAACATGACTATGACAGGTCAATCAAAGCAGTAACAGTTAATTAGCTCTCTATCACCCCAAGGTGGTCTAAAGAACCTCTGCTCTAGGCAATGACACTTCTGTAGTATCTTGTAGAGCTGCAAGGCCCGAAACCAACAGTCACATATTGACCTATGAGAGCAGAAGTCATCCTGACAATACTTCTGTAATACACAGAAGACATTTGATGGGTTTGTTTCATAAACCAAGCAACTGCATTAAAAAAATGTTAGTCAGTTTATGCACATATTCCTCATTTAAAACTTCATGAAAAATCTGAAACTTTCCCAAGCAGCCAGCAGATGGTACTACTCTCATTCTATTAGATCAGCTAATAGGCTGATCTACCATCACAAAGAGTTCTATCAGCCCAGCATCTTTCTTTAGGCAAAACAGCTAGCAGCATGCATATTTTTGTCTCCTATCACACCAAACACAGTCAACCCCCTTGCTTCTCTATGCTTAAGCAAATACTTACTCTACATTTTGTAAAGCTTCCACCAGCTGAGTTTTCTGGTCAGGCGCCATGCGAGCGAACACAGTGCCGTGTAGCACGAGCTGCAAGACAGAGGAGTTTTTAATGCTCATGGAGCAAAGTCTGTTCACCACTGAAAGTGCCCATACTCAAGTAAAATGCTCACCTTGGGTACCAGGTCCTGAAAATGCTCCAGAATCACTGCAAATGACTTCCCATTCATTGCAAAATGGTATTTTGTCATCTGGAGATCCTCAAGGCTTTCGTGGACCAATTTAACTGGAATATCCTATCAAAAGTAGTTTAATACTCTAGCTGTAATGCATTTACACAGATACCTTGCCATTTGCAGCTAATACTCAGAGGGGTATTCCTACAGATCCCATGCAAGACTAGGTTTATAAGAACATCACTTGAAAAAAAACCTCATACAATGAAAACACTTAGTTACTACTAAGAAAATGTGGTTTAATATTTCAACTACAAGCACCTAGAGCAGTCTTAACAGATTGAAATGCTGGGAAAAAACCCTGTCTCCTGCACAAGTGAAATGTCAAATGTCATATCACAGTTGAAAACCTACCTCCCTCAGCTGCTTTACTAGTCTTTGGTATTTGAACATCTGAAAGTTAACTAGTATATCAATTCTGAATTGACACTTAACACCAGATTTACTGTTTAATGGAATAACATAAAAAAACCAGTAAAACTAACTGCTTACACTCTAAGGGCAAAATACAGTCATATTACCTCTGAGTTTATGGCTGGTGATGAACTAGTGCATTTTGCGAGGGTATCTGCATAATGCCAGTTGATCCTGGCAGCCTGCCCATCCTTTGGAGGTAGTGCTTCAGCAATAATGACCTTATCCTGAGGTAGAATCATTCCACAGTCTCTGGCCACAGAGATAGCAGTTAACATGTTATCCCCTGTTAAACAATTGCATTTAGAAGGGTTTCAGTGAGAAAAGAATCAATCGTACACTGATTATTTCCCATAAGAGAAAAGCTAAAAAAGCTGGTTTAGAACTAGGAGGATGTCTACCTCACATACCAGTGACAACCTCAGAGCAAACCAAACCTACAGACAGCATTCAAAGGCTGCCAGGTAAACCCCCTCCCCTAGAAATTTTCTGTGCTGCTTGGAGCCATAAAGATCTTTTATTGACCAAATCTTAGTGTATATGGAAAATCAGGCAGAAAACATAGAGCCATTTAAAATACTGCTTTTTACACAGTCACAGAACATGCAAACACAGAGTTGTGTTGCTAGCCTAGCAAAACCTTTCAAAATCACAACATCTGTGATTTAAAAAGCAAACAGATACTGTATGAAAACACTGAGCACAGACACCTAGCACGCTTACAAGGACCTAATTCATTCTCCCCCAAAAAATCCAATGCAAAGTGACTTTTAATAGTATAAATCAAAATGGTAGGGACCCTCAGGACATCCAGTCCAACCTCCTGCTCAAAGCAAGTTCAGTCATAAAATTAGACCAGGACTTTCACTTAGCGCATCTGGAAGAATTCTAAGGGCTTTCAGCCTGCAATTCAGTATCAAATAGCTTGTACACGGAGCTAGGGAGAAGAAACTATGAAGTGGAATTAGAGCCTCTTCTGGTTTCTCTGATTTACCAAAGCAGCTTGCACCCAAAAGAAATAAATTGGTGTCTGAATATTTTCACAAGTTTCTAAACTTCCTTGTTGCTATAAACACAGTGTAAGCCTACTGACACTAATATATGACTTCACACAACATAATTAGAACAAGACCAAAAAGAGATGGATCTTTGAGTATAAATGTTTACATGCTAACCTGTAACCATGACAGTGCGAATGTTGGCTTTATGCAAATCTTCAAGTACAGCAGGGGTTTCTTGCTTTAACTTGTTTTGCATTATAATTAACCCCATAAAATCCATGTTGCTTTCAATAGCATCTCTGATGAAAAAGAGACAAGGAAGAGGTTATAAGATACACAATTATTAGATGTTGCTTTCAAAGCCTGATTTTCTGCTTTTCAAAGTAAAGAGGAATGTGTGTTTTTTAACCATGAAGTAATTTGCTTTATAAAAAGTGATGTGAGAGATCACAATAATTTATACTTATTTCTCTTCGGAATTGAAAACTAGTGTGAGAAAATGTTGTTTCCTCTCAAGTACAATTTTCAGCTTCTTCCACAAGAATGCTTTCTAAAGGAAATTACAGTCTCAAAAAGGTTATCGCTAGAAAACATGCTCTGAAACTAACTGCATTCACAGGCCAAATATTAAGATATGTTTAGAGCACAACTTTGTTTTCCAAATTAGCTGAACCTTAACATAAAAGCTACCACATCATGTTACAAAGGCATGTAAGATTAATAGGCACTAGCTAATTAAGCAGAGAAACTAATTAACTTTGGTTTACATAAAAAAGTCAGTGTATTTACAGGTCTTGGGTATTCTGCTGCTACTGTAAATTTTCACACCTGAAACTGCAAAACTCATTTCTCTGCTTTGCCAAATGCTCACTTTGTACACAGTCAAAGCTGGCATTTTCATAGCTATGCTACACATTCAAACACTGTGGGAAAGACAACATTATCCACAAAACTAGGCTCAGCTGAAAAATAATTAACAGGAGGTACTGCTCTTTGAAAGAAGAAACCTTTCTACCTTCCAAACCTCTGACACGCTCTGCAATGCGAAAATGGACATGTTGCTTTTAGAAGACAAAGAAACTGCATCAAAAATGCATAGGAGGATTTCCACTACTTGCCATTATCCTTAATAAGCACAGATGATATAAGTATGTGCAAGTAAAGAAATCAGACAAGGTTTTCCCCACAATAATGTAAATTAGACACTACGAAAATAATATTCCAGTTCATTTCCAGCTTAAAGCTCGTCCTCTGAATTCACTTCATTGCAGAAAAAACCCCAAACCTTATCTTAAATGTCCAGGGTGCAACTAAAGGATGCACAGTATGTCAAGACAAAAGAAAGTTAAAGAAGAGTAGTAATTGATTTAAACAAAAATACACGTTACATATTAATTCAAAGCATGCAGCTTTTAAAGCCTGTTACTTATTTAAAAAGTGAAGTTACTCTTACCTGCTAATAGTCTGGACTTTGTGCCACGTAAGCTTAGACTCCAGTTTTCTGTGAGCAAGAGCAATAACTCGGAAGCCCTGCTTAGTATATTCTTCCAGGACACGCTCGAAGTCAACAGGAACTTTAAAAAGATCAAGTTCAGAGTTATTAAAATATTAATCTTTCAGCTGAGCTATAGAAGAAATAAAAATAGTTTGCCCTTTTACCTGTTTCCTGCTTACACAAGCCGGCAATCACTTCTGGGGCACCTTTCATGTAAGCATCCATTCTCTTCTCCCCGAGAACCCTGGCTACTACACACATGCGCTGCAACACTGAGGAAAATGGAAACTGGCGCACGATTCCAATTTCATACCCAGTCTGTGTCATACAGGAAGGAAGGAAGAAAAGGGTTACATCCACATACATCTTAAGAAAAACAGGTATGTGCCTAATGGAAGAGCATACTTACCGACAGCTCAAACAACTCCTGAAAAAAAAAAAATACAGTCACTCTAAATATCAATTTTAAGTATTTCTTCAGCTACAAACTATTTCAACATAAATCAGTAAATGAATCTGCACAGCATTCTTGGTATCAAGTCATACTGTATTTTCAATGGATTTCATAAAAGCTAAATATAAATATACCGCATCTGTTTAGTATCCTTTACTTTTAAGTGAGACACAGTAGAACTGTAGAGCTTGATTTCTTGTTTGCAAGACCCTTCATTGTCCAAAATGTCTGTTTAGACTTGTAAATGACTAAAGTACTATGGTGTTTCAGAATGAGGCCACAATTATTAAGTATATCCCCCAAAAAGTCATGTAGTAAGTTTCAAGAATGTTCAGATGTCAACTACTGCACAGTAATTGCTGCTGTGCACGTGACACTGAGCTCTGAACAAGAGAAAGACACTTTTATCTACTACAAAATACGACTCATACAAATGAACTGACTTGTTATAGTCTCCCACTACCCTACTCTGTGATAATCTGGATATACATCCACATGCTTAAAATTTCCCTTCATGAAATATTTAAAAATATTTCAAAATACAGCTAGAAGAAACTTTAAAATCTGCTAAGTACATTTTGTGTTTTTACTCAGCACTTAATATATCTCTAAGGTACAACAGTGGCAAGAATTCCACGCCACACAGTGACAATAACAAATGATTGTTTTAACTGAAACTGCAAGGTGAGCCCACCTAAGCACTTCATTAACACAGCAGGAATTTGGTAACAACACCAATATTAAAAGGCATAAGCTCAAGAAGCGTTACTGTACTTTATAACCAGTCTGTAAAGCTAATAATGCTGACACTCAGTTTGCTCACCTTGAAAGTGGCATATACTAAACCACTACCTGCAACAACAGTTTAAACATGTTTGTTGTGTCTTTGCCATCAAAACCCTCAGAGCTCTGATCCCATTTCAGTTTTATCAGCCAGAACGACAGCATACAGTAAAATGGTTTTTTAACTCAAATCAATTGTTTTGAAGTTTTATACCATTTCTTGATCTGTTGCTTGCTTGGATTCTGGGGAAAGTTGTTTTGAAGGTCGAACCACTGTCGGCATGATTCGATTATGAAGGGCTGTTTCCTCTTCAGTTGCTTCTTCTAAAATCTGTATTTAAAAAAAAAAATCAACTAATTTATACATGCATTAACTTTGACTTGCTCATAATGCAATTTTCAGGGAAAAAAAACAGCACTTACCCAACCTATTGCTTCAAACATCTTCAAATCAAGCGGATCCCCAGAAAGTACCCCTTCGATTTTTGTAAGGGAATGACAAGTTGCCATGCAAGCAACAAACTCTGACTTCAGCAAGCTCTCACTGCAAGCCCTCTCTTCCGGCAAAAGGAAACTGAAACAATGAAGTAATAATATACTTAGCACTATAATTATTTATTATGAGCCACTTCAAAAGGTTTGTTTAGATTAACAGAAGAAAATTGACTGCACAAGTCCCTTCACTTGTATTTTCACACATCACAGAAAACAAATTAAGACTCTGAGCTGGAATCTTCAGAAACCATCACAACTTCTTCCTCCTTCAAACACTGAGTGTTCATTCCCTGTCTAGCTTGATCCCTCACACAAAGCCCTTTTATCACTTTATACTTAACTTAATTAGCTAATCCAGCTAATAAGATAATTCATTTTAGCAGCCTGAAAAGTCATCGCTTAGGAGGACAGGATTAAAGAAACATGCAACAGTATCTGCAACAGTTTTGCTGTATGACCCTAATGAAGTCTCAGACTAACAAAATTCTACCTCAGCTTTGCTGGGGAGCTGTAACTTGCATTATACCTAAACCACAGTTAAAGTGGGATTCCTACAGCTCGTTAGAGAAATGTAAACATAGATGAGCTCACACTGAATTTTCTATTCTGTTCTGCTGAAGCTGTTACAGTACAACTGAGTATCATATTTACTATCAGCTCTGAGCTCATCCTTACCGAGCATTTTCCACCCGCTGAATTCCCCAAAGATCCAAGCCATCCTCAGTAAGTGTGCCAGTCTGCAAAAGAGACCATGGGGCATGGTATGAAGAAAAAGCCTTCAGAAACAAATTCTCTTCTGGCAAAGCAAAAATTAGCACCTATTTAAGCAAATTACACTTGAATAATATATTTTCTTTCATTTTCACATAAAAATCAAGACTTTGGGACAGAAAATACAGTATCTTCCCTGCTTTTTGCTAGTAACTAATTTCCAAACCTGTTAAATAACTAAAAAACATTCAAACCAGTCATGTCCTTCACTGGAGCCAGGACAAATGAAACAGACCCTTAAAATCCAAAGATGATAGCAAAACATCTCAATATTCAGGGACTAGGGACAATGGAAAATGGGGACTAAACCATTAGTACTATCTCACATAGTTAAAACAGTAACTGAAATGTATTTACAAGTGAAATAATACATTTAGTATTAGATTATATCTCAAATAATAAGGAGGAAAATAAATTTTATCTAGGAAATAGCCAACAGCAAAGAATTCTGGCTAGCAGCATTACTCTTTCACTCATGTTTTGTTAAGGAATAATAACAAAATATGCCCGCTCGGCTTTTCATTGAAATGAATAAAAATGAGAAAAAGTCTGACTTCACACTTAAGTTCTTCAGAAGCTTGTGTTCTAAATCAAGCTGTTAGTAAGCCTCTACTCTCACATTTCTGAGGTGCCAGTAGTTAAGTTGGGACTTGGAAGTCTTGAGATAAGAAAGTAGCTCTATTACAACGACTTTTTAGAGAAGATTAAATTAAGAGAGTTAACAGATGGTAAGCACAGAATACCTGGAAGCTAACAGATACAAATGATCTAACTTATATGAAAAGTAAGGAGTTTTCCTTTTTTGCCTACACAAACTCCCTTTTCTAAGACAATGCCCCTCCGGGTGGCAAGGTTTCAAAATTGACCTAACCTTATCAAAACACACAAGATTCAGCTGGCCACAAATATTTATCCTTTGTGGGCTGATGCAGAAGATGCCAATTTTTTTCAACCTTCTTTGTGCATAAACGATGCCAGCAGTCATAGCAGCAGGGAGTGCTGGAGGCACCGTGATAGTGATAATGTCAAGAGACTCGATGATGATGGTATGAGCTGGAACCTGCAACAGAGGTCAGAGTTAACGAACAAGAACTCACTGCTTACAGATTCACTACCCCACTGAAATGTTACCAAGAGCAAAACCCACACATTGTTTTCCCCAGTACAGCGTGTTCTGGATTGCCCAGAAATTTAGCACAATCTTCACCCACCATCAGCAAACACGATAATCCAGTCCTAAATTATCCACAATCCATAACTTCAAATTTGCACTTTATCCCCTGGAAATACATTACTTTAAAACATTAGCTGAATAATGCAAAATTTTTTGAGAGGAAAAAAAAAAAAAAAAACCAAACCAAAAAACTTAACAGTTATCAGGTTATTCCTTGATAAGGATTTTTTTGCCTGCAGCATGTTTTAGATATGCTGTATCCTATTTCTTCCAACTGTATATAAGTCAGATGGTAATCTTACATTTAACAAAGATAAAAATCTAGTAACTGGGTCAAGAGAAATCAAGGTAAACTCATATTTCCCTGTAAGATATTCATATTCTGCTTCTGTGCTGAATTTTATTCTCAGTGACCTTGTCTCCTTTCATTGATATAAAACAGAGCAAAAAAAAAATTTCACTTTAAATCAAATTGTTTCTCATCATCTGAAGTGTGACAGAAGTCATGGTCACCCTTTTCTAAAATAAGGCAGTTCTGGACCAGAAATGAAAACATACCTCATTTAAGATGCTATTGACAATTGTGTAAAGAAACCCAATGCCTGCCACCACCACCAGAGACAGGAGAAACAAATAGGCATCTCTGTAGAGCTTAAAATCAGTTGGCTTTGGATACAGTATGGAACGAACAAGCTGTCCTTTAGCAGTACAAAAGCCTAGAAATAAAAAAGGAGTAAGTTATTAAAAGTATGAACAAAAGCAAAGCCATTCAAATATATTAAAAACCTCAATAAACCCCTCAAGCTACTAATTTCATTACAACTGTTTCTCAATAACCATAGCAGATGTTTTGCAATACTGTAATTAAGGTGCTGTAAAAATATACGTGCACATCCTACTAAGGGCTTCTCTCCAATGGCAAGGACACTCAGCTGATGCAAACAAACCCCTCCTCTGCAGCAGCAGCAAATCCTCACGTGGTTTGGCCTGGCAGAGTTTGTTGTACTGCATTTTGTCCCTCACAGGGCAGAGCTAGTAGGTGTATTTATTGTCTAATTAAGCCAGTCCTCGCAAAAAGAAAATGAATATATTCAGAATCCAACATTACAAGCCTCCATAAGGTCCCTTGACAGCCAGAATCAAAGATTTTTTTAAAAACTGCAGTGCAGGGAGTAATCTTCTGGAGAAATCTACCTCTTGATGGCATTTTGACAACTAAACCAGGAGACTACCCTTCTAAATGTCTTACAGTTGAGCAACTGACAGATATCCCAAGGTCCTCCTTGAACCTTTGCCTCGACGTTTAAAGAGCCCAACGTTAATGCCCAGTTTTGTATGCCCAAAACATTTTCCATCTGCTTAGACTTCAAAGTCTGTTACTACAACGCAACATCAATGCGAGGTCTTCTGGCATTAGTGACAGCTCCCTGACAGCTTCTCGGTCTGCAAGCTGCCACTGCAAAGGCTGAGCCCTCCACTCTGACATTTGGCATACAGGATTCTACCAAAACAGAGCAACTATGGCATCACTCTTAAAGTGGATGAACTCATCATAAGAGGCAAAAGCCATGAAGCCTCCAGGCTTTGAATTTGCTACTGCAGATTACAAACCCTGGGCCTGTTCAGGGAAGTTCACCATGTCTGTATGGACTTGAGTATTTAGCACTGAATGCTTTGTAATTCAACATAGTGGTCAACAAAAAATCAGAACTATTTCTATTTTTTTTCCATGGTTTTGCAGATGGTTCTGTAGCTACACAGGATAGAGTACATCAGGATAAAACAATAAATGAAAACCTCATGGTGTGTCTTTACAACACACTGGACATACAGATAACTGAAGTGGACAATTCTGTTCTCTCAAGCAAAATAACTAGTTTTGAATTCTTTTCAACTACAAATAGAAGCCACAATGACATCCATCAACCGAGTTTTTGGAAGAAAGAAATTAATACATTTTATGTATATTTCAGCTGTAGCATCAAACATGTCAAGTTAAAGGCTTAAATTGAAGAGTACTGTGAGTATAGTCCCAGCAGATCAATCTTATATCCTGGTTTATGACAAGATCAGGACTACATGCCTTTGCACACAACCATATAGAGTTCTGTTCTCCTAGATCTTTCAAGGACTAAATTTAGTGAGATTTCCCTCCCTCATATAAAAGTATTTTTACTTGTATCTCATTGTGTGAGAACTACTTTGGTTCTTACTATCAGACATCTTAGGAGCAAGAAGCTACAAGTGCTGTGACATCCATCCAGTTCTGCGGAGCAGGAAATTCCCTACTTGCCTAAAAACTGTTCCTGTAAACCAGACAGGAGAACAGAGGATTTTTTAACACTTTGCTCCTCTCTCTATACATAGCCACAGCAGGAAAAGCACATTTGTCCATACATAAAACCTGAATGAAGCCCATAGAGTGGAATTCATCCTGTTTACAACAGAAGCTAACTCGGGCCTGCCGTGCGCAAAGAACATTTTACAACATAACTTCCCATGTCAGGGCAGTAAGACTCAGCATGTTGGGAGCAATTGCAAGGCTCCTTGTAAGAGTTACAGACCACAGTATCAGACTTAAAAAAAAAAAAAAAGTACTGTCCTTCCTGCAGAGCAGAAGCAACATGCCTTCAGCAGCTAATTTCTGTTGCTGTTTGGGCTCACTTTGCTGTACATGCACACCAGGCTGGGCACATGAGATTTATTTAAGAAACAAAACAAGTTGAGATGGTTATTATTAAAGGGCAGATGTGTTCAAGGGAAGGAAAATATCTCTTTGAAAGATAAGACTAATAAAAGCCGCAAGAGAGAGAATAAAACAAAAAATCAGAACTTTTACTGCTAAAGCAGACTAACAGAAGGGGAAAAGAATACACCAGAGTTAAGAAGCAGCTAATTAGGATAAAGTTATTAGTTGGAAAATTTGCTTTAGGTAGCAGTCTAGTCAATGCAGTCCAATTTCTTCTAACTAATTCTATTGTACCTGGACTATAGCTTGCATTCATTTATTTGGTGGTAATTTTCTTAAGATGATCTTTGTAAAGCAGAATCCCACAATTGCATTAGCCTGTGCAATTGGTTTTCATAGAATATCTGTATTATTTAACCCCAAATCTCTAACATATGAATTAGCATTTCTGCAGACAGATCAAGCTCATTTTTTAAGCAAATGTTATGTCTTTTGAAATAAGTATAGGTAAAGAAAAACATGTGGCATTGTGAATGACTCTGCTAAAATAGCTCTTCCTCAGTACCCACCCAATCTGATGGTATGCCAAACCTTTTCCAAGAGGCACATGCAGTTCAACCAACATACTGTAAAAAAACATCTAAACGACATGAAAACCTCTTTGAATAAGTTTTAAATTAATCCTGAAGACTGATTCACTTTCTTGCTTGCCAACAGTTAATCTTCAGACCATCATCTAGTTTTATTATTGTTTTAAGACTTTTATCAAGCTATTTGGGTTATATTCCTTTACCCAAGCTTAGCAGTATCAGCCAGTTGACACACACCTACAAAAGGGAGTAGTACATTAACAAGGGATAAACTCAACAATCAATACCTGTTCTCACTACCAGAGCTTTGACCAACTCTCCAGTGTAGAAGCGGGTCTGAATGACATTGGTTCCACAGAACAGCGTGTGCCGCTTGTGCACTTCGGGACTGTAGACCTCATCTCCCACTGCTTTCGGATATTCCGAAGGATTTGGCAGATTAATCTTTGTGACAGGAACACTTTCACCTTAAAAGAAAGAAAGTCTCTAAGCAAGATCAAAGAAGAACAGACATTTGTTCACTCACAACTACAAGCAGAATAATATAATCTCACTTTACCGGCACATAGGCAGACTTACAGAAATAATGTTCCTTTTAGTATATTATTAGGTAGTACCTCACCTATTAGCCTCAGCTCAGCAGATTCCTTACCCAAATGCTATTTAACTATATTCCTTATTCACCAATACAGCATTTGTGCCCCTTACTTCAAATCACATATATGTAAAACACAGTTCACAAAAAAACAGGACAAGCTTCCTTCTCTTGCAGAAGAGCATCACCCCATCTTTACTCAGAAAAACTAGAAGCTGAAGAAAATTATATTCACCTCCTTTGGTGACCGAGTGTACTCAAGCTAGGGCTGCAATCAATTTTTATCAGTTGCTGGCAGCAGCAAGAGGACCAAGTATATTCAAAAAAACTGAACATGATAGAACACAATCTCTGAACTACAATTTTCTAAAGGCTGTCAATTTGAACAGATCATCCTAAGAGTAACAAAAAGTCCATCCTAGTCACTGAAGCTGTCCTTTAAATACATCAGATCTCATATCCTTTCAGCATATGCAGGCACAACTTGAGATAATAATTTGTGGTTTTAAATACAGTAGAACATTCTACTCACTACCTTCATTTTTGGAAGAAGCTAAAAAGTTTGGACAAAAATTTTCCGAAGAAGCAGGCTACAGAACTCCATCTGCGCTGAGAACACCAAGTCAAGAGGCAGGAAGACAAACTATCAAGGAGA
Source organism: Oreocharis arfaki (assembly GCA_013398015.1). NCBI lineage: Eukaryota > Metazoa > Chordata > Aves > Passeriformes > Paramythiidae > Oreocharis > Oreocharis arfaki. Next base: position 516,846 of record VZRR01003477.1, on the reverse strand, counting down.
AATCTTTTTAACAAGAAACCATCACTTATTTTTGGAGTTTCCAAGCAGTATCAGGTAGCTGTTGCAGATAAGCAGGACACAAGTATATAAGTACTTAGGAATATGTCTGACTGCAAGAACATACACATTTCAAACACAATAAACATATCCACTTCTGCTAAAACATACTGAGAGTAAGAACCCACACTTATTTAGTATAAACTAATACATTTAGCCATGCAGCACTGTGTATCAAGCTTACTTTACCTGTTAGCATACTTTCATTTACAATGCAAGTCCCACTGAGCAGTACTGCATCACAGGGCATAATTGTTCCATTGGATGGAATCAACATGGTATCTCCAGGCACGAGGTCGGTGGAAAGGATTTCTTCTATTTCTGAGTATTAAACCACAAAAAAGTTTACTTGAAAATAGCCACCATCTACAAAATCTGATAAAGATCCTCACATCCAAGATCCAGGTGGTGACAAATAAGACTATACTTCATTTTATTAATGGCATGAAGTAATTTTAAAGATATACAGAAAAAGCCATTGATAAGCCCCAATTCCAACACAGATTAAACTAAACTCCAGAGCACATGGATGGAGTGCATCATGACAAATGAAAGGAATCAAGCTTATACAAACGGTATTAACCAATAGCTACAGTGTAACTTCAGTATAAAGACATGAGTCCAACACAAATGTGTCTTAAAAAACAGTATCATGCATCACAATCTTTTGGATACCACACCTTTAACTGCTATGGTATCCAAATGAGCAGAAGTTCAGAAATCATCTTGCAGCCCTTGTTGGGTAATAAATTGTAATGGAGACATAACACATGCAAATCTTTAAGTCAAGAAAGAAACTAGAATGACAGTTACTAAGTGGAATGGTAGAGAATGAGAAACAGCAAAAGGACAAGCACCTAATCTAGAACAAACCCAATACTCACTCAAAATACCATCCAGAAGACTAACCCTGAACACATTACACTATCTAAATTCCACTTTGAACTTCTTTTCCCATGCAATTTTGCTAAGGAATACAAGCATTTCAAGCTGATCAAAATAAGAACAGGTGCAGAACCACTTTACTCTCACACTTCACAAACAATTTAAATTAAACCTTCCATGCCACCTGTGATATTTACCTTGGTTTCCTCTGCAGACAGAAACCCTTACAATGCTGTGAGCTGCTACCATGTCATGTAACATAACATATTGCTGCAAAGGGGAGAAAAGTTCATTACTCAAAAGCACAGCTTGTCTTCTTCTAAATGCACATTCTAGCTCTATAGTTAGAAGTGATGAGATTCTCTACTAATGTTCTTCAACAACAAAATGCTACTCAAAACATTCTCTTGAACATAGTTTAGAAAACTTATGGGCAAATAAAGTTTGAGTGTATCAACCTGTATAGGCTCCTATTTATAACAGCATTCTGGAAGCAATATACACTGTCATGAAAAATCTTATAAAATCATTTGGTCATTAACATAAAAAAGTAAAAGCTGCAGCAGTTGTACGACCTTGAATCAAGGTAAAAGTTGTTTGGATTTTTTTAATCTCTGGTCTGAATTCAGAGATTGCAATTTAAGGGTAATTACTACTTTGATTTCCATCAGCTAAGTCAACAGAGAAAACTGAATCACCAGTTTAACAATCCATACATTTCACTGGTGCTCAATTCTGTAGGGTTTTTTCAAGCAAGGAATGCAAGATGGAATCACTACTGTCAATAAAACTTGGTACATAAACTTGTGTCTGGGTCTTATTTAAGCAAGGCAGTGTTTCTGTTACCTGAGGCTAACTTATCGATTCATCAGCATGGAAAGTCTGCAAAGGTCTCAGAGAAAACTGTAAATCTTTCAGCTCAAAGAGGCAAAATGCATAACAATAGTCTACCTGTGTAACTCTGGAAAATTCTTAAAGATTTGTAGGCAATTTCACAACAAAATAAGGCAATCAGGAAAAAGCCAAAAAGATGCCTCTGTTTTCTTTGAACTTACCTTTCTAATGGTGTAGAGTGAGCTAACAATGGATATTACAGACATAATCACAATTGCTAATGCATAGTAGTGATACTCATCAGTGATCCACAATATCACACTGAACAACTGGAAAATGTAAAAAGGGTTGAGAACCTAGAAGAGTGAGAGAACATTCAAGTTACACCAAAAGGTCACATGGGCTCTCCATCAGAACCAAGTCGAAATTATCGTCCTCCAGGGAAGAGAGACAGTTTCAGTTCTTTATACATAATTTTTGTTTGGTTTGCCAAAATGATCCTTTTTTTCACTACTTCCTCAGCCCCTCAAAAGCACAGTTCTCACTAAAATAATACACAAATACAGACTTTGAAGACTGCATCCACTTTCCCCTACACCTCAAAACAAGGTAATGGGAATATCTGATGCACCTTAAGTGATAATTCTTTAACCAACTGGGATGTTATTTTCTATTTCTTCTTAATAAATGCCCTGATACCTCAAGTTCTTACTCCGTTAGATCAGGTTGCAGAGTTTCTTTGTTCAAAAGTTCTACTGTACATTATTATAGCACACAGATAACAAACCAGTTATTCAAATCCATCTGACACAAGGAAAATGGAACAAATCCAACACAAGAATATACAACACCACATTTGATCTGCTGCATATGTTGTAATATATAATCCCTGGGCACCTCATGGAGAACACAGTCACTTTATGATTTAAATTAACTACAAAAAATAAATAAGATGCCGAGCCTTTAAAAGAATTTTGACATGTTTTCTAATGTCCTTACTAAGGCACCAGGCTGTGAACTCTGGAGAGCTTATAGCTGAGGCCTCTTTGATGCTTAGCTCTAAGGAGAGTGGGAAAGCTCAAAAAAATTGTCCATATGATTTCATTTTACAATGCTGGGCTCTAGGGGAAGGTTTCCAACAGCCATTGCACTTCAAGCAACTTTCAATGATATACCTTTTTTCATTAATTTGTTAAAGAAAAGATTTTACCTCCTTAACCAGAAGCTTAAAAATGGAAGGCACTTTCACAGCAATTTCATTTACTCCATAGAATGCTTTTCTGCATTAAAAAAGAAAAATACAAAAAAAAGTTAAGATCTTTCTTAGGAGTCTTACTGATGTCAAAGTAATTCCACTAATGTGATAAAATATAACATGTCCCTAATTCTGTGACTCTCGTCTTATTTATCATAGTTTCAAGAAGTGCTTTTCAGAAAACATTTACCTAGTGAGATGTTCCAATACAAAGATAATTATTTTATACCTCAGTTTAAACTGCACCTTATTCCTTAGGTTCTTTCATAACAAGATTTCCCTGTAAACTGTGGACGTGTCCAATTTATTAAATATGTCATTCTGAAAGCCAGTATGTGATTCTCATTAACTTAAGCTTAAACAAGTGTTAACTCTTACCCAGCAATAAGACACTGTTTTCAAGGTCCTGTATCTCAGTTTTATTCTTACAACGAAGAAAGGCAAATCATGAAATGGGGAGCAAGAAACCAAGCTCTGATGGCATCTGAGCTGGTTAAATGACAGTGACATGAAAAAGCCCTTAAAATGATCTGAGGGGAAGGTTTTTATTGTAGAAAAATACACAAATTGCCAGAAGATGAACTGATGAGCAAGCAGATGCTTCTGTATTTTAACCTGTATGAAGGTCTCATTTTCAAAAAAATCAGACACTGATCATTTAATTGTCTTCTGGGTTTTTTAACACTCTGAGCACAGGCAATGAAACATAAACAATTCTTCCCTCAAGTACTACTGCAATATTACCTGTAATCATGCATTCCCTTTGTCAGTCCTGTGCTGTGTTCGTTATGAATTGCAGAGCAGAAGGTAGATTCATCTAGACCTCTAAGTAAAGGAAAAATCAGCAAGTTATTTAAGAAACCGGATATTTAAAACTAAGTCTTCAGTGACTCAAAAGAGCTAGGTCTTTGTGAAGAGGTATACACTGTTTTATAAAACAACAAAACATATGGGCTTATGTGTTCTTAGCTATTTTTGTCGCAACTGCAGATGCCAGTGAGACATTAAAAGCAATCTTCTTGTTGACATATCTTACTCTGTAGGATAGTCATACCTATTTCAATCAAAAAGGAGACACTTAAAAAATTAAGTAGAATACTAGCATAACTAGTATTCAAAGGCCTCTAAAAAGTGAGCAAGTTTTATAAAACATTATATGAAATCAATATGGATTCACATTTCTTCAAATTATCTTCATTTGACTCTATGTAGTAATGGAAGTATTTTAGAAATCATTATTAATCAATTTATTAAGTAAATCTATACCACAGCTATTTTGCAGCATCATACTATCACAATGTTATTCATGACTAGGAAAAATACATTCTATATTTTCAGTTCTTTCTTATCACCAGAAGACTGATTTTCACTGGACTTCTCCACATGCTGTGAAAGCAAATGCTGTGCCTCAGGAAATCTACAGATACACTGAAACATCATTATGTTTTACAGCTATAGGATTGTGTTAACTACCCAACTCAGTAAATCAGATGTATGCTGCCCAATATCCAGGCATTTTCCTGTGGACATACTTTGGATGCACAGGAAAATATCATCGTCTTCCAAAAGGCTTTCACAGACACCCTGACAAAACCAGCACTATTCTACACAAACCTTTTTTATATTGGATATCTATTAAGTTATCTATCAAAAAGGATTCAGAGTTGTCCCAGTGGAAAGAAAAAAACCACCCAACTCTTTACTGTGCACATTTAGTAACAATTACTTCCATTCTCTGGAACACAGGGAAAGCTTTAAATATCCTCGCTTACTGCAAAGCCTAGGATCACGTTTCCACCAACTGCTTGTACAAGAACAGAAAACGAAAACTATGTGTTAACCTGGCCCTAGGTTTACAAGGTTTCCCTAAAACTTTTCAAGTTCAAGGATTCTAAAAGTACTATTTTAGATACAAAATATTGTCCACCCACTCTATCAAGAAAAAATTTTCTTTTCCTGCAAGAAAAGAAATGCAACAGTGGATTTAAGGAGGGTCCCTAAATTTAAGTGCTTTATATGCAAATATGCATACCTATGTGTGCAATGTCCATGTAAAGACAGAGCTTCTAGCAGGACGTTCTCTGCTTTTTACACTACTGCTACAGACTGAATTCCCAGGGAATTAAAAAAAAAAATCCCTGTGTGGTGCAGAGTTTATTATATAAAGCACTCATCAACCCACTCAGAAATTCAGTTGACAGCAGCTAAAACAAAACAGACATCCAAGGTCAGAGTTGCATCCTCTTTGGCTTTGTGACCAAGTCTGACTTAGTCCAAGAACAATTACACTTGCATTTCCTGTGTTTAAAAAAGTGATCTTAATATTATGGTAATATAAAAAGAACAATGATATGAAACTCAAGCTCTCATAACTGAATTAATTGCCCAAGAAATCTTAATTTGCCTCTCTTCTGTGTCATGCTAAGCCTTTCATTATGTGATCAAGCTGTTCTGTCTCTGGGTACTTGCGTAACCGGCTGCCCAAAGCGAATGTTCTTCGTGACGCAGTGTTGTGCTTAGATCACAACTACAAGCATGCTGCCTGCTTCAAGGGTTTTACTACAAAGCTCTCTGTCTCACAGACTTTCTCTTCATCAATATTAACTTGATTCTCTACCATGTTATTAGGTAATATCAATTTTTGGTTTCTACATATAAACTGAAGAGCAGAATAAGAAAATATATCTTGGAGAAGGACAAATTTTTAAAGACTTCAAAGTATTTATCATTCATAAGCTCAGATATTATTTTGCACATGGTATCTAGTACTTCACTACAAGACCATTTACTTTAGAGAAAAGATGTAACAAACTGGCATTTTTATCTGACCTTGTGGAAAAGTGACTTAGTGCTCTAACAGTATCCAGTATGTCTCGGATCCAGTTCTTTCTCCTCTTTATTATTCAATAACTAAATAATCATGTCCAGCCCAGCTACTGTACCTGACTAAACAAGTGGCCAAGCTCAGTCATGGCTAATACATCAAACAAATGAAAGTCTGGCTTATCAGCAAGAATGTGATTGAATAAATGCTCACATAACTTCACAGTCATATCTGAGATTTTTCCAGGGCTTATAAATTGACTGAGTTATCACAAGAACATCAAAAGGCACAGTCAAACAGCCAGGAATGCCAAGTTTCAAGTCACCGCTTTAATGCTAAGGAACAACATTTTTTTCTAAACACATGGAGTTGTATGATTTTTTTCTTAACATACAAGTACAGTTTCTTAATCTCAGCTGTGGGAACTATTCCCTTTGAACAGTTTAAATTAGGAGCACTACAGGCATGAAAACAGGAGCCTGCAATGCAAAATGATGAGTGTCACTACCTGCAGAACTGTATTTCATGGGAGGCTTAGCATAAAAAATGCATACAAAGCTTTTAATTACTTACTTGTGAACTGAGATATTTCCAACCTCCCAGATGAGGACTGATAAGTTTTGTAATTGCTTGTGTTACAAGCATTTCTTAAAATTGTTTTCATTGCTGATAATATTCCATGTTATTTGCATGCACTTTTTTTTGGAATAAACAACATTGGCAAAGTATGTTCTGATGCTTTAGATTTTAACTTTCACATTTTTCAAATCCTGTACTGCTTAGTGGGTAACTCTGAAGTTTTGTGGGGCCTGTTAACTACAGTTCTCTCATGCCAGTTAGACATAACAAGCCTCTCTAAGTCTGCTCTTCAAGGACATCAGGCTCCAAAATGTGTAAACTAAAGCCTAGAGAAGGGGGAGGAGGGGAACTTGGGGCTATTACATCATTAACTTAAGTTATAATTGGAGAATTAACCCTGATATGCAAATGAACCAAACTTTAAAAAGTGTGAAGAACCCGTGACCCAGGGTCCATCTTGGGTGTAGCCTTTTGACTGCCCAGGATGTACCTCTGAAGGCCCTTCAAATAAATACCTACTTTTATTCTCTTATTTTTGTCTAGTCTCTGTATTTTAGGTGGCCACCTCAAGGCATCAGTTTCTTCTAAGAGAAATTTCTGCTGTTTTGCTTTCCTTCAGTCACAGACATGAATTTTTTCTGTATGTAGTGCTTGAACTTCTCCACATGATGGTTCAATGCAGTGAACACTGATTGAAGTTTAAAAGAGGTTATATTTCTGATCTGAATTTTTCATTTTAATGTGCAGTAGCCAAAAATAGAGAAGCCTGTGCTCATTTAACTTGTGGCACTATGAGAAGGCCTTATCACACAAAGAAAAACTTTCTTCAACACTAACATCATGCAACAGTGCTGCTGGATAAAACAAAACACAGTGCATCACAAGCTAGTACTGCACACTAAAAGACACTTTTTATCAGTGCAATAGACCTGTTTTTGTTACTAAAGAGTAACAAAAGACGGATCAGATCCAGCTCAACTGCACTAAAACATAGCAGCAGACCTACACAAAGATGAGCAAAAAACGTATTTGGTGAATTCCCTTTCTTTCTAGATACTCCTCTTGGGTCTAGCTCAGCAACATAAAAAACCTAAGTTATTCCATCACAAGCAAAGTTTTTGAGCGTTTATAGAAGCAGTACTGCTGTCTATGAACAGGTGCTCTGATTCTCAAATAACACTCCAAGAAAAGGCAAAAAGCCTGCAGAGGCATGCAGCTCGTCACCCTACAGCAATCACGCTTGATAAAGGCAGATTAAACAAACATCTTCTTTCCAAATTCACACAAAGCTAAAATCTCCCTGTACTCACTATGGTTCAAACAAAGATTCAATGAGCTAAAACAGCTGGTCAGGAAAAAACACCAATTTTCAGCATGTTCTTAAGCATGCTATTGCATTTTTTAAAAAACGCAGTTTAAAGCACAACATGTAAGAAAAAAGTATTTCTTACCGTACAACATCAAAACTTTGAACTGAATCATTCCAAAAGTACTTCACACTGTGATGTGTGAAGTAACGAATCTGTAAGGGCAACAAAAAGATACACGTTAAACTGGTACCACTTAACACCTCTCTTCTGACTGACTTTATCCTGAGAGATGACAGAAAGTGAATTTAGAAAAGTGCCACTGAAAAAAAAAATTTTTTTCTTTCAACATAATCTTTCAAGCTTTCTACAATTTCCAGTAACAGGTTATTGAGGAGATTTCTGTTCCACCCAAAGAATGAGTTAGCCTTTCAAACAGAAGTAGCAGCTCACATGTACTGTACTGTACTGTGTTGTGTTTATTCTCAACAGTACTTGAGGTACCTGAGAATTAGCCCGCATAGTACTGCAGGTTTACTTACAGGCAAATATTTTTTCGAATCGTTTTTATTCTCTTCTGCAGCAGATTCAGAGAAATGAACAGCATGGCCATTTGAAACCTTGTGCACTAGAGGGTTAGGATTCTGTAAAGGATTGGCTCCCAAAGAAGGCATAATGCGAACCTTTGCACAAAACCATATCTTGAATTCATCCTTAAAAATGGGGAAAAATGAGTTAGCTGAAAGAGCATTTGAACAGCATTTTACTACAACAGTAGCAAAATCACAGATAATAGATTAGCAGAGCCTGTACAGAACTACAGAATGCATCTCCAAGTTAATATCAGCTACCTTAAGAATAACTTACTTTCCACAATTCTAAAAGCTTATTTTTTGCACTTGGGTCAGCACGTACACCTTACTTCGAGAAATGTGTCTTTACTGAACAAGGGAGGGGAAACCATGTTTCAGCTTATATGAACAAGGTATTTGTTCTGTAACTTTTGATGACAACAGCATTCATGTATTTTGATTCTTAAAACTGAAAGATAAACTATTTGCTATGCCCACTGCAAACAGCTGTCAGTCTTCCCACAGAGGCAGCAAAGCTATGCCCAAGTCCCAAGGAGCACAGTTCTGCAGTGCTGCAAAACACAATTATGTCCACACTGCAAGGCAAGGCTTGGTGTATTCTAGCAAGCAGAAGGAACTGCAAACAGGGAGAAGCACATCCCCCTGCACACTTACAGTTGTTCTCAGCAGAACCACCTCACAGTCCTTAAGCGTAGTCCTTTTGCACGTTGCTTTCACGCGCCACTGGGGCATCCAGTAGAGGAGCAGGAGAAGAAAGCCACCAGAGCAGATCACTCCTACAGTAACTAGCACCAACTTCCAGCGACACAGATCATAGCCATAGATCTCCTGCATGGAAGTAGACACAAGTAATGATGACTCTCTTAATTACTGTGGCTCAGGATGCCGACGTTCATTTTTCATAATGCGCAGTATTTAAAGCAAATCAAATATAAAATCCATTACCTCTTTTTTCTTTTCTGGGGGAAGGAAAGATTTGAAACACTTAATACATGATGGAGTGGAAGCAAAAAGGAACGCTGTTTTGCTTAGTCAGAAATATAAACATCTATAAAACCCTGACAGAGGCAGATCATCCACACTGTGTAAAACATTCCATGGCAGGACCTATCTCCTCTCTGCACTGCTCCCTAAGGACTGACGTTGCAACACAATTTGCTGTAACTCTCAGTGAACAACATTTCTGACCATGACACAGCACAAGTCAGCTGAACAGTTAAGAGCAAAAGCGTGTGGTTTTGCCAAATGCTGATTTTATGACACAGCATTTGATTAGCTAGTATTCAGTCTTGAATTATTACTGCAGGCTGAATTTTATACATTCTAAAAAAACCCATAAATATATCAAACACCACTTTTTAGTACAGAATCTTGCTTATTTTGCCTGCCATTTAACAAGAAATGCTACTTTACAAACTTCAAGCCACACTCAAAGGTTCTGTAACTTGCACCAGTTAGAAAAATCCTTCTCCTATAAAAAAACCCCCAAGTATTCAGTGTGCAAGCACCAACTTAAGTTGATGACAGCCAGGAACAGAAAATAATTTAGTGATTTACTGGATACTGTGTTACATTCCTGAGTTTCACATTACATCATTAGATTATATTTCCTGCTGTAAAAGGGCGATGAAGTTTCCCATCGAGTCCCACCCATTGTTCATATTGACAAGAACTTCTTGGACTTTTTCACTTTTCATTAAACAGTGTTAGAAATTGTTTAAACTCCTTTCCTAAGAAAAGGCTTTTCAAAAGTTTGTTTTGCCACCTTCTCAGACGACAAAAAGCAGAGATAAAGCCCATTCTCCCTTGCCCCCAAAACACTCCTTAGCAATAAAAGTAGGAGAGTGAAAGATGGTGAGAGAAGTTAATGCTTCTCTTTAGGACAAAATAAAATTATGTCTTCAAAAAATACTTATCTTAGTGATCAGGCCATAAGCATCTCCTGCTCCAAGACGCATTTGCTTACTCTCTGTATTAGAGCTGTCTAGTGCAGAACTGCTTTTCTAAGCAGTGTGCACAGGGACAGAACAAGGACTTCAATTTACAGAAACCTATCATTTTTTTAAACAAAAATCCCCATATTTACCAAATGGGCTAGAAAAATCCCTACAAACTCCAAGTGGGCTAGAAATGGAAAGATCAGCTGCTAGTACTTTCCTGTCGAAGCCTACTGCTTTGAGTCACATTATGAAGCATTAACCTGTTTCAAAATACAACAAAAAATCTCCAGGATTTGGGAGGAAGAAACCCCAATTTACCAAACAACAACAAATTAATAGTAATAATTAAAAAAACAAAATACAACCCACTTTGTTTCCACTTTCACGTTTAAAAAAAGAAATGTTAAGCATCAAAATGTGTTATCTATTGGACTACTGACCTCAACAAAAACCTTTCCTATTCCATGACTAATTTCTTAATAACAAAAAATATTGCCAAGGATAAAACTGCTAAAATTGATTTAAACTGAGACAATCCACTTCCTCATGTAATATGCCCCCTTTAAACAGAAAACCCTGAAAATGTGTCTTTCATTGTATAAAAATAGATAAAGAGAATTCATTACCATCTCATCTTCCTCTGCTTTATTGACATATTTCTTTTCTTCTTTCTCCATGTTTAATATGATATGGAACTTCTCAACTTGAGATATGGAAGACCTTCAAAACAAAAGAATTAAAAATTGAAGCAACATTACTGATTTTATACCTAAGTTTTAGGTTGTTCCAAGTTACTTTTGGTAAGTGCATATACATAAAACACAACATTGACAAAATATCAGTATTTATTTTCAATTTGCACTGTTACTAGTTTCTAGAATTAACAATCGAAGGAGCTCTATAAAGCCTTATGATTAAACACCAGATGAATACAAGTGAAATACTGCAGAAAGAGCAGGCTTTAAAAGAGGGGGAAGACACTTGTACCAATTTAACTTGACGATATTCTACATGCAGCAAGCAGTTTTTGGTACATGCTACAAGCTTCATGATGGAAATGTAAATTGATCCTCTTAAAAAAAGCTTAAAAGTAGGTCAGTATTACACATTTGTATCACTCTATGTGTAACAGCTCCAATCAGATGCTTTCAGAAGCCAGGCTATCCTTCAAGAGGAAAGGCACAGTACCCCTGAGATCTACACTTCTCATCTGAGCAGAAGAATAAATACATGCTTTAAAAAGTTTAGTCTGCAGTTTATTATTTCTAATCAAGAAATGCTTTTTGGTCAGTCTGTTCCCTTCTTTCCAATTCCTCTCCTATTCAATTTGCATCAAAATCTCCCACAGTTGCTAATCTTGAGAGGTGCTTTGAGGACAGATTACGATCACGATTTTCATGAACAAGGAAAGGCATGGAAAAAATAGGGCACCACCTACAAGATGAAGGTAGTGCACACAGATCCTTACTCCAAAAGGGGAGAACCACAAACAGAGGCTACAACATACTATGAGGCTTATCAGAATTTTCCTCATCACACAAACAAGTAAAATCAAAAGCACCATGTCAAAAAGCCAAATTTTTGAAATTAAAACTGCATCTAATCTTCATTTGGGCACCCCTTTACATGTTAATTGTATACGATTTATAATTAATGCACAGGAACAAACACCTACCACAGTTAAAATCATTAAATAGCCAGTGCTCACCTGCCAAGACAATGGATTAACTATAATTCTCTGCACTGACATGGTAGAGCCTTTAATTTTATTTACTGCACATACATAAATCTCTCAGAAGACAGCACTTACTACCACAGCTTATAACCAGTCCTCAAGTATTAAGTCACAGCACAAGCAGCTACACTGATTGTCATTCTTCAGGCTGTTAGTAGTATTAGGTAGCACAGTAAGTACAATCACCAACTTCTCTGTCATTAACTCCCCAACATTTTCACAAACCAAATCATCAGACTCCAAGTCAGATCCTCTCAAAGCCAGTCCCTGGATCCATGCACTCACATTCACCAGCAAAGCCAGCTTCAAAGGGTCCCTCCTCCCAGCTCCTGCAGCTTATCAACAGCATCACATCTACACGTGTTTTCTGCAACCTACCATCTCCTTTCCAGTTAACCCAATAAACGAAGCAGGAATACAACAGGAAAGGTTTCTTCTGCTACCCAAATCTGGATCTCCTCAGAAATCTATTCCCACTGCTGAATAAGGTCCTAGCAGAAGAAACACACACTCAGAGAGAACTAACAGCACAGAGCTGAGTCTCAGGTGAGAAGAAGCTCAGTACTTCATAAATTGAGTGCTTGATACAGTTGGCATTTCGTTCTGAATGGAAGGAAGCTAACTTGGCAACAACTGCCTCCTTTGATTGGAACACCAGGCCACACTTTCCTTCCCTTGTTAAGCTGAAAATTTTCTATTGCTATACTATAATTTTACCACAGATTTATCTGGAAATTAAGCCACACAAGTCATTGAAGTCCTAAACCACACTTTTTAAATTGCCACTTTTCTTAACTAAGCAGCTTTCTATTCTGGGAAAGATAGAGATAATATATAAAACCAGTTAAAATCTGTCCTAAATCTACACAGGATTGCTAAGAAAGCTCCTGAGGACAATCTTTGAATTAATCACATCAAACAACTTTATGTACACCATAGAGATCACATTTTCAATCGAGAACTCATACAGCCAGAAAAAGTTCTGTGTATTTACCAAATTATGCTTCTAATAGAGTTCACAGCTCCAGGAAAGAATTATTAGCTTAATCATACTTGAACTAGTCTGCTCTTAAACAAACACATCCTTCCCTGCTATAAGGTGCAGTAACATCAAAAAGGGTGCCTGCAGGCAACTCTCCAACCTTGATGGATATATCAAGCAGGAACTTGATACAGGAAAGCACCAGGCAGAAAAATAAATGCAAATAGCTTCCAGATCAATGGATCTCAACTGAGATTTCAGTATGGCCAATATGTCAGCACAGGGACCTTAGGGGACATCATGGCAGTACGAGAGAGAAGTGCAATTGCCTTCATTTAGGGTTGTTCCACTGCCAGGAAGGAACATCAAGTTGTGGGTCTGAAGAAGCACGAAGTAAAATCTCAGCAGTAGCAATAATGCCTGTGATTCAGTAAGCTCTTTGAACAGCTGGGTACAATCGGACAGGGAATACATGAGGAGAATTAGGAGGCTATTTCTGATTCACATCATTAGCTCCATCTGCATTATTTCATACAGACTCATTTACTGAACAACCTTCAACTAACACACATTCTCAACATGGCACATACTGCTGGTAATTTTCCATATTAAGCTCAAATTCAAATCTCTAAACTTAAAAAGCATTATAGAGATATTTTCTTAGTTGATGGGTCATGAAAATGATTCTTATTCCACAGCAAAAAACTGCACTCTTCCTCCAATCTTTTCCCTTCTGGCACACCATCAGCCCAAGCTTATCATCAAAAGTTCAAATGCATAACTGCTTTGGGTTTGTCTCCCACTGCCCTGCTGAAAGACAGGGTTGAATACCACCACATGGACTCTCCAGGGCTGCCCCTTGGGTGACTTCAGGCTGCTGGGTCAGACTGAAAAAACCTTACCAATACAGAAGAGACTTTAGCAACCTGCATTCGAGTTTTACTTCCTTCCTTCTATAATATGACGAGGAATTAAACATTTCTCTACTTTAAATCTTTAACTAAAGATTGAAGTATAAACCTTGGACTTCTCAGACCATGAGAGAGTACGACATTTTACTAGTACTCAAATCGAAGTGAGGTTGAAATCCACTTGCAATAAGCAATATGAACATGGGAATATCCAAATATAATGTGCCTTTGATGCACATTACAGGCTGCCACTCAGCCTCTCTCCAGCCCAAGTTCCCTGGAGTGAATAGCTAGAGAAATCCTCTCCCCCTTTAACAAACTGAGAATAGGAACCTTTTAAAGAAAGAACTTATAACCAATGGAAATTGTGAAAGTTACTGTCACTCCACGCATAATTTTTACTTACTGAGTTGCTATTGTATAGCTAAGCATATTCTAGAGTCAGAGAAGTAGGAAATACCAAAAGCTCTGTAACAGAAAATGCTGTTTGCCACTGAGATTAAGAGAACAAAATCACTTGCAACATTTTGTAACAATGTAGGTATAAATTTAACAAATGGTCTAGAGATCAGCTGAACAGTGTCTGAACTGTTAAGTACTTCTAAGAGCATACATTTGAGTCACAAGCTTAAACAATAAATCTGCAACTTTGCAAAATACAGTATATCAAAATTAAGTTGAACAGCATTTCCAATTTGTTACTGTCCTGAAGAGTATGCAGCTGTGAGCAGGACAGCACCTGCAGCTTCAGACTTAAGTTGATACTATTTTGGAGCTAAAATAAATCACAATTGGATCACTGAAGAAATTACAGAGCTTAAAACTATGTGCATCCCTCATAGCGAAGAAAATGCTGCACCTTTTCTCAATTACTACACCACTCCGTATTTGTTCATCTATTCTGACTAAACAACCAGGATACCAAGCAACTGTACCAAAATATTTGTAAGCAACAAACATTCGTAACAACAGTATAAAAAGGTGCAAGTGAACCCATGGTGTATTTATTAAGGAAATTGTTCTAAAAGCACCAGAGCAAGTCTCCATCAGTACACCTGAAGAGCTCTGCAAGGCACACTTTCAAAGGACTAGCTACTGGGTTACCTCAAGTCAGTTTTCTAACAGCTGACATAATTAGCAAACTACTTCAGTGCAAATTTTACCCTTAGAGTTTCATTTGGGGAGTGGGAAGCAAAGACAATCTTCCCTCTGTTGTCCTCAACATTTGTCCCAACTCCACAATCCTTAAAAACTAATTCATACATACATTGTTGCCATCTATTTATTCTTCCAGTTTTTCAACATTAAATGGAAGTTTCATAGCTTCAAGAGAAAATCTTTAAAGTATGGACAAATTAAAACTACAAAAGAAGAAACTTTTGCTATCTCCTGAAATCACTGGGTAATTTAAACCCCAGATTTCTGAGACTAAAATGTAATTTTTAAAGATGAAGTCTTTAATAAAATCCATGTATGGATACACATAAATAATTATCTAGTAATTACTTTCTTACGCTGTTGTCATCTGTCTGCTTAAAATACATGCATAAACTTACACATTTGTATCTTAAACACTCCCTATTCTGTTCTTTTCAGATATTTGTAAAAAGTCCTGTGATAACCAATAGTTTCTCTTACCAACAAGCAGTCCAGCAGCTGTCCTCTGCACTTGCTTTTGTTACCATGAGTTAGCGAGGCAGTTCTTAATAACGGAGACCCTATCTACAAGGGAAGTCCTGACAAATGAACTATTTTGTCTAAAATCTAAAAAAAGTCTCCAAGGGCTTTTCAAACTGTTATCAAAAGATTAACATATCAAAGAAAATTTGGCACTGCTTGGAATGCTTTTTTTTTTTTTTCCTCTTCCCTCCAGTGTGGCTGAACAATTGCAAGACTGTGGCCGGGCTGGCGCGGAGGCTGCGCTTCCAGGCATCAGCCGCCCGGTCCAGCTCCTTCTATTCAAACTACAAATGCCTCCCCAGGAGCCTGCAGACACTTGCAGGGCTATGCACAAGCCCTGATACTATCTGCCCAGCTAAAAGCATCTATGCTTCTGACCAAACCCTTCCTTGTATTTACAGCGGTTGCGAGTGAAGACAACAACATTCATTTTGAGGAGCTAAAGGCAGCAGGTCAGAAATGCACACGGTCTCACTCTCAGCATTTTGCAGTTTATCACAGAGCATAATGAAGCAATCACACAGACCATATCAGACGACCTTTAGAGACTCAGTGCTACAAAGCTAAGAAAGTGAACTTTGTCACTACCTGAACATCACAGAAACACGGTACTTTTCTGTACAAGACAAGGCTCAATCAGCCCTGCTTTGGTAAGAACACAAAGGGCAAATGAAGAGACGTAGCAAGGCAGACAGAAAAAGCAAGAGACACACGTAAGAGAGGCCAAACTCCAAATTCACCTCTCTGCAAAGATTAATACAAGTCAATCTTCCTCAGAACCCTATGCAATCACTCTCAGTAAATAAACCAAAGTAAACTAATACAGGAAGAAAATTAAGAACAAAAAAAACCTGACCGACCTGTCTAGAAAACAATCAAACACGATTCCTATTTCTGACATCTGAGCTATTTTCCTAGCAAGTGACTCGCCTGGCTCTCCTGGGTCCAAACAGGCTACTAAAGGACCAACACTCCTCTTCCAGAACTTATTTATAACAAATACATCCTCCAATCAGAGACACCTTGCACCTCTGTGGTTAAAAATTAAGTTGCTAAATAGCTCGATGTCATTAAAAGCTTCTCCTATTTCTGAATAAAAAACACCTTGAAAGTCATCATCCTCCAGCTAGTATCTCAACTAGCTGCCAAAACACAAGAAAAAAAGGATTTTTTTGCAACTAGAAAGTCAAACATTATTTAGGTCACTAAGAAATTCAAAATTTCTGCACTTTAGAGCCATACTTTCAACAAGATACCCCAAGAAGAAATCAACCCTACAAGGGACAGGCCTTACAAAGGCAATGTTTACCACTAGGGTAACCACTTATTCTTGTTACAGTACCATGAGACTCCTACACACTGAGATCAGTTACCTAACAGCCCAGTTTTTCCAAACACTACAGTAAAAGTTTTTTGGATTCACGCAATGTGCCTAAAATGGAGGTAAAAGAATTGCTTCACGTACACAAAACACCAGCCAATGCTCAATCTCTGCCATACTGGCAGTAATGAAATTAAAACTGAAGAAATACTCAAACCAGAAGAGCCGTAACAGGCCAGAAGAGGAACAAATGTATCTTCTAAGAAAATATTCCATCTGAAATACATCCAGCTTCTTAGGAAAGATGAAAACTCAGCCTGAGCAAGAGTTGACCATTAGCAGAAGAGGATGGCAGTTCATTTTCCTAAGTGATTGACAGAATGATGAGTGCATTCTTTTGCCCTGCCACAGAAGCCACCTTTCCACCTCACCTTACGAGGGCTGTGCCCCAGGTGCTGCACAGGACCATTTGGCACATCCAAGGAGACAGTTCTGCACTCATACCTCAGGCCAAATGCCAAAAGATGCTCTGAATATTAAATATATTTTGAAATTTGAATGCTATAATATGCCTATATGCATATAAAACAAAGTACCTCTTACCTAAGTACCAGCAGTAAAAAACAACGAAAATGCTTCTTCAAAATTATTCCCGAAGATTTAGAACTTCTTTCCCCTGGGCCATGGAAACATTTCTAGGCACACTGAAAAAACCCGTTCTTGACCCAAGACCTCCTCTGCCATCGTGCTAAAGAGACCTCTTGGTCTGTACAACACTTGGCAGCACTGGCCATGCAAAGGTGCATCCGATACATCTGCTTTCAATGCATTTAGAATATTCATCCTCATGTCAGAACTGCCAGCAGGCAAGGAAAGAAGTTCTAGGTATAGCTTAAGAGACCATGATTCAGAAAAAGCACACTTTTAAGTGGAGCTATAAAAATAGAAGGAAAAGTCTTATCAGCTATTACTACTTGAATCTCTAGCTCCTGCCCATGCCAACTGCCAATGAGTTCCACACACAATACCTGAAAAGCTGAACCTAAAACACTGACTTCAATTAAAATGTGCTGCAAAAATAAATAAATGGACAAGGACACAAGGCTAAGAAAATGTAGAGATCAGGAAAAGAGATTATAAAATATTTACAAGCACATTCTTCTCAAAACGTATTTCATAATACGCTGCACATGTTAAAAATCAATCACCAAAAAAAGCAGCTTTGAACACATTTCAAGCTTGCAAGAGATGGAACCAAAATTTCTGCACACAGTATCTTGGACATAAGTCCTATATTTACTTTCCAGTCCTTCTCCTTTACCTACTGTAGCATCTATTAAAATAATGCATTATTTCCTAAAATTTCTCCACTGGAAGCTTTTGAAACAGACAGGCAGAATCTGCAGCCACTCAGAATGAACAAAGGACCATTTTAATACACTTGCAATACAAAAATCTCAAAATCTATTAAAACAGCTATAAGAAAGTCCTGCTAAAATGCACCTTATGACATCTTGTCACCGAATAGCCTGTAATCAGGATTCATCATTAGTCTCCGTACCTCCTCAAAGGAAAGTTTCCAAGTTGTTCTTTTTGGATTCTCAGTCTCCAAGGAGATTCTGTACACAGGTATGCCTCCACTCCACATTTTTGCTTCTCTGATACATACCACTGTTGCAGGTACCCAGGACCACAACCATGGCGTGTGCCAGACGGATTTTGCTACACCCTGGACTTGGAAGGATCCACATGTCTGAGCTGCAGCACAATGCCAGAGACGTCTCACACCACCTGGCAAGCCTGACACCACATGTGAGAGCCTCTTAGCCTATTCCCAAAACATAAACCCCATGTCACTCAAAGACCACTTTGAAACTCAAACAAATGCCTTTATAGGTGATACACGACTTAGCCAAAGGCCTGGGGCTATCACACTTTTGTGACCATAAAAAACAAAGGTTATGACTTTTACTTCAGCATGCACTACCGTGAGCTTATACATGCAGTTTAAATGCACCTGTAAAGCTTTCAGTATTATTTGAACATATCTGTATTTTTAAAAGTGTGTGGTTTACAAACACAAGAGATACTCTACTTGAGAAGCACCCTCACCCTGAGAAATGCACCTTACAAAAATGGCAGCTGATGCAGTTTACAGCTCTCCGCTAACTTGCAGCTGAACCCTTAAATACAAAGTTATCCACATAATGTACAACAGATGCTTGGGTAAGACTTACAAACTAAAATAACTATGGAAGATCAAAAATCTTTCAACTATATTTTGAAAGGAGTTAAGGTTATAATTTGTACTACAAACAAAGCTTAACACTTTAGTCAACCAACCAAGCTTTAACAATAAGAATGACATAATAGTTTAATGAATACATGGAAATTTTACAAGTACACGAGCTAAATTTTAACAAAGCCCTCCACTCAATACCTATTTTATCACTTCCCATCTTAGGCTTTCTGTTATAATACAAGCTTTTGTTTCTGTGTTTAGGCTTAAGGAAGACCATTGTATCCAACAATCACCAAACCAAAATTGTATTTACATTTGTAGAGTGTATTCTTTGCAAAGTATACTTTTTGCAGGCTGTAATAGCAATTGCAATGTTTATAGTAGAGTACAGGCTGCATTAAGGAAAGATAATTCTACATCTAACAATAAACTCAGTATGTCAATTCATCATGATAACAAAGTACTATGGCCAATACTACACTCAAAACTTAATCTGTAACTGGTCTTCAGATTATTTTCAGGCCACTTAGAAATTTGTTATTAATGTAGCAGCAATGCAGAAGTTGAAGATATGTGAAGACATGAAGAGAATTTAGGAAAGCTGTTGGTCATCTAAAGGACATTTAGTCAAGCATTTTACCACCTAACCTTGCCAGCATCTCATTTCTCTTACTTCAAGCAGCAGCTATTCACATTAATGAAAATTTTAAACTGAAAAACCAAGCACAAAAATCACAATCACCCAAAGCTTATTCTCACTCTCACGCTCACAGAAGCAGAGCCCTAACCCATATCCTTTCAGATTTCCGGATCTCTTACCTAGCTGCCATGAGGGAAAGAAGACCTGTCCCACAGTCAGGGAATCCAACAAAGCATACATTTATTTTGGATGCTTATTAGTTCTTTTCTCTCTTGAAAGAGTATACCAGGCATTTGGGTTAGAATTCACAGACTGTGTTTTGTTTTTTCTTGGAAGAGAAAGTTAAACTGTTCCAAATACCTTGGGTAAGGCATGGCGCCATTACACCCAGCGTGAGTTCTCAATAGCTGAGCACTGAAGCTGTTTCCAAAGAAACGTTCCTTTCTCACACGAGGCGTGAACTTTACTCAGCCCTTCTATGTGATTAAATAACCAAGACTATTACAGTCAGATAATGGGGATGGCAAAGATGTCCCATCCCAGCACCAAGAGACCAGCAGCCATTCTAGTGGAGAACTGGGAGTCTGAAGACCCGGACCCAGCAACAATGGGTCCTTTCAAGGAAGCATTTCCCCTTAGGGGATGTGCCAAGAGCCCAACCTTTCCTGTGTGGCTGCCGCCTTATTGTGCAATGTAGAGTATCTGCTTCCTGGGATATATTTGCTTTTGTAGTATGGATGCTCAATAAAAGGAGGCAATGACTTTTTTTCCTCTTCCTCTCAAATTCTTGGAAAATATTTTTCAGGTTAACATAAGAACATTTGAATCAAATTTCTCTTCATCTGCAAGGAGATCATCAAGCACAACCAGACTAATCACAAGAGATGAACTTTCCTCTAAAGTTTAGACATTTAACTTTTGTTTCCTCAGAAGCACATATAGTGGCATACAGCTATGACTATAGCAGTCATGCTCATTGTAAGCAAGCAACTGGCTTCCGTATCTTCCTTTCCCGTCCTAATTATGACTTAGTACCTCTCACTGCTTTCAGCCAAGCATTCTCAGACAAAGCAGCAGTATTTCTTCAGTTTCCTGAAGTCAGAATGCAAAACTTAGAGATTCTGAAGTTCAACTACGTAACTACTAAACGTACACAAGAGTATATTCCAGAATAACAGAAATAGCGCCAAATTATACTCATTTCTAAAAATGTATTCCGTAAGAAAATCTATACGTTAAACCATGTCTACTGGAAGTACAATTTTTTTAAATAGTCAATAAATTGACAAAGTCTGAGGTATGTGGCACATTCACTTTACTCAGATCAGAAACGCTTCAAGGAAAGAGCTCTTGTGTGCAAACAACTCGTCAATCAACAGAAATACTCTGCAAGACAGAAACTGCGTAAACTCTAAGTATCATATAACAACACTAAATATTGAAGTTAAAAGACTGTGTAAAAGAATTAAATTCAATTTAAGATGGCACATATGACAATTTATTTGTCTTGATCTCAAATTACAGTAATTGAAATAATTACCAGAAAAATTTGCAAAAAAGTTCCATTCCGAGACTGGACTGCTGTAGAGGACAATTTCTTATGCAGAGGAATTTCTGGGACCTGACAGCTTAGCTCCTGAACATGATTAATGTACTCTCAGAACTACCATATGAGGCAAGATGAGAAAAAAAAGGGGAAAAGTTGCATTCCCTGTTCCCATGAAAAGAAGTTTGACAAAGACAAGAAGAGAACAGACATATAGGACTGTAACATTTAACTCCATGCCTGTAATGTAAACCTTGGCCCACATCCATCTAGCTACTACGTCCCAGTCATTCAGAACAGTCCTACAAACCCAGAAGAGCTTCAGAGATTAAGTAAACAGTTATATTTCAGAGAAGAACCTCTACAACCCAAGAAATTCAATTAACTCCCCACATCCTACTACAATACATTTCATCATTACCTTAAATAGCTCCGTTTAAATGTTACTGTGCAGTGCTTCTGTGCCCTTCGGGAATGATTTCCACAGTATCAGCAGTGGGAGACATCTCCTGTATAATGGAAACAGACTGCAAAAATCTGACAAGGGATATCCCTTCAACTGCTGCAATCTTCTCTGTCCTAATGACCATCAGTAAAGGTCTTAAGTCTTGCTTCTCCCATAAGCAGTAACTTCTGCTTATCAGTCCATTTATAGTTAACTTTAATCCTGCACACTTACCTTAAAGGAAAAATTCTGCCTTAATATAGCTTGTCTAAAGCAACATCTTTATCTCTGTTTGAAATACCTTTTTCAGAACTTTTCTTTCTTTCGTAGCCCATAAAAATTTTTATAACAGTACTGAGGTATAACTGTATCCATCTTCTCTGCCTTGAGGAGGAAAGTTAGTTTCCTCAAAAGCAAGATTGAAATGTTTCAAGTATGTGAAGTGTATCAAGGAGTGCTTTTTCCTCAAGCATTGACCTCACTAACTGAAATATCACCACTGTCTAGCCAAATATTCAGAAGCAGCCTCTTCCCAGACAGCTCTAGTCCAGATGCTCGACTCAGCTTTCCCCTTCAGCCTTGCTCTTCTATAAATGTTAGGTGAAAACAGAGGTCAGCTTCCTAAAGCACCACTGAGGACTGCCACAATTTCACTTATATTATATTAAATGCCCAAGTAGGTTTAACTCCATACCCTTTGTATCAAAGCCACGGAAGAACGGAAAGCCGGGCTGAAGGCTAATAGAGCAACACAACAATGGGCCAGAAAGGTCAGATCAAACGTGCATTTCCCCTGCAGTCAACGACACAGCACAGAGAGAGTCACATAATGATGCTCCCCAGGGCACAATCTGCAGTCCCAGGGACTTGTAGTTCAAGAGCTTCATAAGCCAAATACCCTATCATCTTATTTAGTACTAAGCGGGCTTTTCCTGGGTTTTTTAAAACTATTTTGTGGCACACTTTAAGCTTGCCAACGTCATGGAAAGAAATCCTGAGTTCACTGAGAAGGATTCGTTTTTTCCTTACTTTGACCCTCAATCTATTAGCTTTATGAACGCGCACTTCGGTTTCTCCTTGGCTACAGCATTCAGAAAAGGAAACTGCCAAACAACTACTTAATCTGAATATAAGCAAAATGATCAAAAATGTTTTGAAAAAGACTGAAGCTCTGAATATTACCTTATTTCTATGGGAAATTAAGAAAGGAATCAACCACAAGTCACTGTATTTTAACTGTTTTTCAGGCTGATACTATAGGTAACAAGCCCTTTTTCATAGCTGTATATACTGCCATACTTTCAAAATTAAAAAACACTAACCTAGCTAAAATCAAAATTAATATCCAAAGATTGAGGCTGTTCTCGGATATAGGGACGCACAGATATAAAACACACTCTTCAGGAAACTAGCAAAGGTAGGATGGGAGGATAGAGCAAAACACCATGCAAACGATTCACCACAAAATACTGCCCCACAAGCTTAGCTAACTCAACTGGCTGGGTATAGCTCAATGTCTGCACTAGCAAAAGTTACAGTCTCCAAGAAAAGTGAACTTTTTTTACAAAAGGTGAACTACTTCCATTAAGCTAGGCCAACAAAAAGTATTTTCTTAGTGTGCACACTAAAATATTCTCAACCCAATACATTATTCTGTTGACAGTACCTCATCAACCAGCACTACTGTTTGACTACAGGCTGTGTGAGTTCTTCTACCACACCCATCCACGTTACATACAAGTGTTATCAGACTTCAGCTCCACACACAATTATGGCATTTAAGATACTGTTTCTTCACAGACATTATGCCAGCAGAAGATGACAGCAAGCAGGAAACTGAGACTATACATTTGTTTCAAGTGCAAGGTGCAGACTACAAGAATTCAAAACACACTACGCTGAAGCCTGAGCCAAAGACTTCTATGACCTGTTCCAGCAACAGACTTACGTGGAACCGCATCTCCAGCAAAGACACAGCTGCTATTTAACACACCAGACAGTCACTACTGAAATGAGCATGGGCTAGGAACTGGGATTAGAAATGCTACCAGCATACCAGTACCAGAGCTTAAGGCATAAAAATCCTTGACAATACTTGCTCAGAATGCAATTACGCCAACAGTCCCTACTGAAAAAACCTGGCTCTTTCTAGGGAAGGGATTTTGCTGAATAATGGAAAGGGTGGCAGAAGGAACAGTGCTATGAGGACACCTCCATCTGCACACTACTGAGCTAGGACTCCGCCAGACTGACAAGACCGTAAGTTATTTTTTGTTGTGCTCTTGCCCTACAAAAGGCATGCAATTTGTGTGGTGACATTTGTATGTTCCTACATTTTTGCCTGTTCATTACTAGAGTAAAGTTACTTCTGCTGGAGAAGACAAGGTCATAAAAACCCTCAACTTACATTGCTAACAAAAATTAAAATTTATAGATGAACTACGGAAAATTAAGAAGTTAGGAGCACAAGTAGACTTTCAACCAACGTAGACTACACAACAATGGTTTTCCAAGTGCTTCAGTTCACTGGGACACAATACATGTGCCTTGGCTCCAGACACATGCCCTTCACCACAGGTTGATCTCACCCAAGCAGTAGAAAGCCATCACAGCAGTAGAAAGCCAGCACAACTGCAACCAACAGGCAAAAGCTGTGTTTCATCCATACACTGCTGACATTTAAAGTCTGGCTGTCTGAACTGGACTCAACACCATTACTCCTTACCACAACCCACGTCTTCAATATTGCCACTACTAAGGCTCAGTAGGCTGCCTCTAGCAATAAAGCATGGTAATGATGCAGGGAAATAATGCCGAGACCCTCTCTCAAAGCACTACTTAAGGTTTTGAGGTCCTCACCAAATGGACCAACTGACGATAGGGTTAACATAAAGAACACACTCTGCAAGACTGCACATTTGACAGCCCTTTTATGTTTCTCTTGGAATTACCAGTTCGTCTGAAAAAAACTTTCTGCTGGCTTGTCAGATCTGAAGTACTGCTCTAGGGACAGAAGCACCACTTTCAGACAACAGCACCCTCAGCCAAAGACTGCTCAAGCCAGTGGAACAAACCTTTGAATTCACTGGGCTTTGGATCAAGCCTTCACAACTTAGTGACAACAGCAGATATGTTAAGAACCCTCCATGCCTCTAAGATAAAAACAGTTCCCCTGACTGAGAAACAGAAGTAAGAAAAATTATCCCTCTGCTCAGAGAAAAAAAAATCTCTAGCAAACAGTAACAGGACTTTTCAGGAAATGAACCTGTACCCAAAAGTTATACAGTTCAATAAATATTACTACGGGGTAAAGGTAAAGTCAAGCAGGTAATGCAACTTAACTCTACAATATCCCTATTGGAGGCCAACCATTATCCCTGTCATTGACCTTTCAGCTCCTGCTATCTACTGCTACATTAAATAAAGCTGCCAGAAAATAAACTCTTGCTATTGTTGACATGAAACACCATGGCAGATCTTAAGGGCAGAGTTCATAAGGGTAACTGTATTTTTCTTCAACGATTTGGAGACGGAGTACGACAGCAAAATGCATATGATTAATTGAAGTGTTTTCACACATTCTAGTCATGCTACAAATCAATTGCTGAGATAGAAAGAATAGCTGGGTCCTTTGTTTTGTCATGTAGTCCACTGCAGACAATCAAAAGCAATTATAACAGTGCATAAAAATAATGATATATAAAATAGCATGGCTATACTCGCAGTCAGACTTTCCGATTTGCAATGCGTCCATCCTCACTTAGGCTCCCTGTAGTGGTGAATATGCCACAGTATGGGAACTGCAAAGAGATCCTCAAAGCCAAAGGCGGACTTTTGTAACTATGGATGAGAAATATTCTAAGATTATCACCTGAGTCTAAAACAGTAATCTGAAAGCAATTAAGACTACTAAAATGACTCTGCTAGGCTTAACTCACACAGACATTGCTACCATGTAGTACCTCCACCATGGAGATTTAGAACATCCTGACAGAACAAGAAAACTCGCCCCATTTGCAGGAGGCAGCATCCAAGAGAAGAAAGTAACATCCAGAACACCATGTTTCCAAACCAATACAAGCACCACAGTTCTAACTATTTGAACCTGTACAAGATCTAAACCCACATGATACGACCAAGAGATTGACAAAAAGAGTCCTGTGCATTTCGCCCTCATTGGCTCAAACTTGGCATCAACTAAAACTAGAATCTTATAAAAGGAGATGAAAAGGACATTAATAGTAAGTTTAGTCTATTCGCCAACCTAAACCATATACCATTCTTCCTAAACACACAAACTTGTTTTTCATGGCCACAAGTGAAGACTTCTTTAGGTACTGTTTTTACTGTGAGAAATGTTAAAAGCTTAATTGGTGTTTTCCGTGATAAAACTTAATCCCATTTCAACCTGCCCATCATGGTCACTGAAAATAGCATTTCCTTCTTACAAATCTTTTAAATACTTGAAATCTCTTACATTCCCCCTAAACTCCTCATCTCTTGCCAAAATAACTTGAATTTTCTTCCACATTCATGAAGTTGTTTCCTCGAACTCTGATCACTCGCATTTCTCTACTCTGAACTCTTTCCAAGTGGTCCAAATCCTTCTTGAATCTTGGCACCCAAAACAGATGCTGTCTGCACAGACTGTACATCAACAGCAAATAAAGCCAATGGACTTAAACTTTACATCTCTCAGACAATACTCCTGTTTAAACTTCCCAGTAAGATATTTGTCTTTTCTGCAAACAGCATGACACTGACTCATGTTCAACTTGTGATCCAATACACCCCCAGGTCCTTTTTCTAGTAGCTAACCAGTTATTCCTCACCCTGCATTTCCACAGCTGGTAATTCCTGCCTAAGTGCAGTACCCTGCATTTGTCCCTATTGAATGTCATGCTATTTTTCACGTTATTTTGAACTCTCTTCATGTCCTCCAACACACAGTCCCTGAGAATCTAATAAGCACATTTAATCAGCCAGCTGACTAATGTTTTCATTAAAGGCAACCATACCCAGGACAGAATCCTTCAACATAACCTCTCATTTTAACACCGGATTGTTAATTACAGTTCTCCAGATAGGATCATCTACCCCCAGATCATGCCTCCATTTACTTATGAGGCCATTAAAATGAGGAAAACCTTCTTAAATCTATCAAATAATTCAGCAGACAAAACCTCCACTGCCTCTGCTACAGCCACAGAGCCTTCTGCTCTGCAATAAAAAGGTATTAAGACTTCGAGCACAATTACTTTTCCCACAAATCAGTTCATGCTGCTGTATTTCCAAGCACTTGAAAATAGAATGTTTGCTTATTAATCTTAACTGATGGAAAAAACTGAGACAAACTGAACTATCAGACTGTAACTCATCTTCCTCGGCTCTTTTCCCTTATAACTGTCTGAAGACTCATCCTTTGCCAGTCTTCCAGTACTTCTGCATAGCTCTAGATAGTAGTTTTGAGCTGTTTTGAGAATTGCACAGTGAAACTTACCAGAGTTAGTAGACACAGGAACATCTAGTGGAAGTACACTGTAGTGTAAAATACTACCTTGTCAAAAATATTCATAAGATTAGGCACCTGCATAACACTTTGTGAAAGAAGATAAGCAAAATAGGCCCTAAGCACTTCAGATGTTCTGCACCTTCTATAGATACATGTGACCCCCACTGAATCAAGTGAGACATTTCCCAGTCCTACTGCTACTACTAACATACTTTTACAGGTAGCTGGCCTTTATGTCTCTTGCTACTTGCCATTCCATTTGCACTTTAGCCTTTGTGATATCTGCCTCTACCACTCTTTTACACATGTTCTTCACAATGTGACTCACATTCTACATATATTTTCTTCTTGCATCCCAAGCCAGTAAAAGCTTGCAATATAAGCTGCTCTTACTACTCTCTCTCTCTCAAAAGCCTTCCCATTACACTGTTCTGCCTCCTACCCTTTAAAAGAGCCAGCTCTGATTTCACAGCCATTGCCATTTATCCCCTTTCACTTTGACATCTTCTAGCTAGAATAAAATCTAAAGGAGCTGCCATTTTTGTTGCTGCATGTACCCTCTAGACTGAAAATATCACTGCTATATAACTTAGCTAAAGGTCAAAAAAGAAAGAATTGGGTATTTTGATTTTGAAGGATGATCTTTTAGTCTTAAATACCACATAAAAAAATCTCAATCCAACTGAAAAGTAATGGACTTGCTACCACTTCTACTACCACATCCTCTTCCAAAGAGCTGCTTTAAGATGAACCGTGCAATGTCACAATTCTAATAAACCAGAACCACAAAAAAAAAAGGGCTAAATTCTTTCAAATGAAAAACACACAATGAATAAATGAAAATACAGAATGAATGCAAATGCAGCTAATTCTGGTAAATTTGATAGGATTACGAATGTCATTGACACTGCACCACTTTGGAGCAAGCAGCAAGATTCCATGGCCAGGGAGAATCCTTCCCAATCCAAACCTGTGCCATGGCACTCCATGAAGACGGTGCTGAAATTATACATTTTAGAAAAGGAGCAGCAAAACACAGGACTTCAGCTTTTCATGAAGATCAGAACCACAATTCCTGAACAGAAACTGTGAATCACCCATCCTTTTGTATTAAGGCCTGCTTTTCAGCTACCAAAAATTAAAGTTTACAGCCTTATTTCAATCAGGAATAAAGTTGTCAGACTTGGAGCTATAACACAACTACCGTTTACTACAAAATGAACTTCTGTTCTCTGCTATGCAGACTATTTAACAAAGGAAGCAGCTTTTTTATGAATGAAAACTATTTTTAGCTCATTGTGTAACAGTGAAAGGGAAACATTTTAGCATTGCCGTTATTTAAAACATTTTTTTCAACGTTTTACTGTGAAATTAGGATTTTTGAACTAGGATTTGTCTTGTATGAACCCTCTCGTGCTAAACATAACCAGATCCAAGCACTAGTCAAAATGCTGGGGTTTTTTCACCACTGAAAGTCCACAAAACCTACTCATCTGCAAAATAACATGACTCCAGACCCAAAGCAGGTTTGACCATAGCAGATGCCATGCTGTGGAGACCAGTAATCCCTGCCCAAAAAACATGCACTTAAATACAAGCTCTGTTCTCCAAGGCAATTCTTGCAGACATTCAAAAGATGAGCCTGAACACACATGGCAGAACCACTTATTTTCATATTACATTGATAAGGTTTGGGCACTGAGCAAATAAAATGTAAGGAAACCTTTTTTCTCTAATTTCCAAAACTCAAGAGTTTTGGAAGATTTAACTAAAGGACTTTGTCTCACAAGGCAATAAAGGAATGAAGCATCTTCTCTCCATGCTAGCTACCATCAGGTTCATACCACACAGACATTAAATAAGAGAAGTGTTACAACCATGCTCCCTGGTCTGCAGTTAAAGATGCCTGAGCACAGCACTCAACAGAGACATTCATCACAACAGAAGTAACAACTTCTACAACAGACCTTGGACAAGCCAAGTCAAATTAATCCCCTGTTGCAGATTTCTGTTGTTTATAGAAATAAAGCAAATGCTATCTCAAAGTTTCCAGACAAAGGAACATGGGTGCAATGGTCAAAATGACTGATGAAAACCGGACCTTTCCGTGCCAGTTCCCAGTTCTAGTACACATTTCCTTTATGACCTGGACAATCCACTTGGATCTGGCTTTAACAATAAAAAGGTATTTTACTTCCACAGAATAAATGGAATTTGTCTTCATCCCACAGAAAATCAATGTCTTGTTGGCTGTTCTATACTCCGCACAGAAAACAGTAGGATACTACCTCCTCAAGGCAAATGAGAAAAAATAATCTGAGGGTTCCATGTCAATACAGAATTTTTTTAATTTCCTGTTTTAGAATAATTTACTAGCAATCCAGCAAAATAGCTTGTCTGATGCACCATGCCTGTCACATGGCACAGTAGCAGAACGGGACTGAATCATGAAGTTTCTCAATCACTCAGACATCATGATGCAACTTCCCTTCCTGCTACGCAGCCCCCACGCTCCCTTGCAGGCACTGCAAGCTTCCTGACCAGGCAGCTGGGACCTTTCACCCCTCTCTCTCCAGGTTAGGGATGAATCAGTGCCTACCAACGCCATGAGGTCCTCTCCAGACTAGAAAGAAAGGAAAAAAAATACAGGAACAGACGCGTGTTCTAGAAGATAACTAACAAAAAAAAATGTAAGGGGGGAGAGCAAAACAAGGCTCAAAGTCTAGAGTGCATTACTTGAAGACACCAAGCAGAGCTTGGAACAGCACCACTGCTCCTGGGAGGTATTTGGGAAGGCAGCAGCTGCTGTCCAGCAGCTCTGCTGGCATCCGCAGAGCTGCTCAGACCCCTTTCACTGCGTACATCTCCTTGGGTCATGGACAGGCAGCCTTGGCCAAAACCAAAGTTAAAAAAGAGATCTCTCTTATTCATTTCCTAAAGCACTTTAAAAACTGATAACCTTGGAGCACATCAGTTTTTCATAGCTGACCTAGGTGCTCACACTGGAACACTCCATGTAGCCAGAAGCCAGTGTTCTTTCCCACAGGTGAGCACATCAACAATAGATGACATTTTTGTTTCACTAAGTCATGTCAATGATACGCTTCTTAGAAGTCAGGAGAATTAGATCAGTACCAATAAATTTCCAAGTCAGTTGTACAGTTCCAAGTTTACACAGCGTATTTTCTTTAAACTTTATGAAACTGTACTTGTAATCAGCCAACAAGAAAAAGCAGCTAACAAAAGCAGCAGTACGTAGCCATCAGTGTCATGCCAAACACCAAGACATACATTTCCTCAGTATATGTGTAATAAAGACACACTGCTGTCACTCATGACACTGACACAGGGACATTAAGTTTATGAGAACCACACTTACATCATCCAGTAAATTTAAATAATGCCAAAAAAGCTGTTTCTCCCCAAGATCAAGAAAATCAATATTCTACAGGATGTAAAAGTGTTGTACAAAATTTTTTAAAAAGGTAAAAGTGGCAATTCTTTCAAACATGATGGAAGTGATGGCTGAAAAATATTGCTAACCTGTCTGAAGAGCCAGTGTGTGGACAAATCTCATACATACAACAGCTGAGTCACCTACAACAACAAAAAAAAAAGCAGTCAGAGTAATGAATAGGCTAAATGAAACATAATCATGATTGCTCTTGCTAAGAAAACACCATACACTTCCAGTGACTGCATACAGAAAAGAAAACACATTAACGATTTCTGAAGCTGGTACAAAACTCAGCAACCTCAGAAGAGGAAGCAGTCAGACAGCGTGGCCAGACAACTACCAGCACTCATGTTAGAACAGTTTAGAGTTAACCATCTCCCACTGCTGGAGGCGATGCTGTCTCAGCTTCTTGAAGGGCTCCAAAAGTCTCTTCCAACTACAGCACCTGCAGGGATACGCTGATCCCAGCAGGCAAGCCAGAGCACTGATGGTAGCAGCAAGCTTTCAGAGCCAATACTGTAGTTACTCAAGTTTTTCTTCACCTTAAGCATCAATTCTGTTTAAATTCTCAGTGTTTAATCCACCTAGTAGCTGTTTATCCCTGAACAAGCATAAACAGGCCTCCTCTTAGGGATGACGCAGTGGTTGTCAGAGGTGCTCGCAGTGCAAGATCCCCGTCTCCATAGCTCAGCTGGTAGAAAAGTGCTCTATAACCTTTGTCAGCATGAGGAGAATGCACCGACTCATGTGCTGAAAAAAGGATGAGACGCACTGAGTCCTCATCTCGGGCTGCCAAAGTTTCTTTTCGGTACACGATCACTAGCACTCCCCATAGACCCCGCCACTGCAGAGCACGCTGACGTGTGCCCAGGCAGCGGAACGCGCGGTGTTCGGTAACCGGGACCGCCGGCAGAGCTGGGGGCCGGGCTGAGAGGACGGAGGAAGCGGCATGGCAGAGCTGCCCGAGCTGCCGAGGGTGCCCCGACAGCTCGGGGCGGCCCCTGGGCAGCGCGGGGGGGGCGGCCGGGCCGCTGGGCCAGCGCCGCACGTGTCCGGACACAGGCGGCCGCGACACGCCGGGCGCCCGCGCTCCCGGCC
>VZRR01003477.1:454200-484235 GCA_013398015.1 Oreocharis arfaki | reverse complement strand
TGGGGGGACAGGGCTGTGAGGGACACGGCTGTGGGGGGGCAGGGCTGTGAGGGACACGGCTGTGGGGGGCATGGCTGTGGGGGGCATAGCTATGCGGAGCTCTGCAGGGCAGGAAAAGGGGTCCCCTTGGGACGGGGATGGCAGTGGGTGTTGGGCTGCAGGACCCCACCTAAGGGTGGGAGCAGAGGCTCCCAGGGGTCCCCCAGGCCATGTGTGCTGGCCATGGGGTGTCCTGCAGGCACCGGAGGCTGCGTGTTGCCTCTAAAAGCTGGAGGGCAGACATCTCCATGGAGTCAGGTGCAGCTGTGCCAGTTACCTTCCAGCGGTACCTCCGCTCCTCCACTGCCATGGCATGGGGAGCAACACCAGGCCAAGACCTTTACAGCTGCTGTTGGAGGATTTGGCTCCACCCAGCACGCTGAACACCATGGCGGGATTGACAAGCAGCGGAAGCACCAGATGAGCAGCTCTGCACGTCTCACTCAATGTGACCACTAGGTATGTTATGTAGTGGTGACAGAGGGTGGGGAACAGCTCAGGAAAATCCCTGTAAGGCATGAGTGCCCTGGGGCACGGCCACAGAGGCACCGCTGACTGAGGGGCTCCATCGCAGACCCCAGCTCAGGTATTGGACACAACCCCATCCCCACAGTGGGTTACTCAGCTTCTCTTCCCCTCAGCCTGGCAGAAGTGCCAAGGGGTCTTTCCTATTGTCCTATCTACACCTGCTTTTAATAACCCATCCCTGCTTCTGTTAACTGTCTGCTCAATTTTGAAGAGCACTGCAAATCGTTTAGGGGATTTGTGAGCCACAATAGGATCTATATTTATTTTCACATGGTATTATTTTTTTCCAGTAGTTCTTCTCCATTGCAGATGAATCTCATTGACTATTACATCTCACTGCATGCAACCCCAGCAGTGACGGAACAGGGGTTACATCCATCTGGCAGAACATCTCATCACCCCAGCAGCACTCTGGGCTTCCTGCGACAGCTCCAGTGACCCCACAGCTCTGGGGTGAGTCAGCCCAGCACAGGAATCCAGCAGGAAATTCTGACAGTAATAGAAAGAAAAGACATAGTTTTCTGTTGGTCTGGTGAGTTGACCTCATTTACTCATGTGACCACTGATTAAGGGAATGAGAGGAAAAGAAAATGAGAAACAAAACTGCCCCTTCTGGCAGCCACCCACACATCAGGCATAATACTGAGCTGCTCTGACTCAAATCAGATGGATGTCTTCCTGTACTCAAAAAAACTCTAAAAACATCTATTTTCTGTTAATGTGCTAACTCTAGTACTGTCACAGTTCAGTTCTCTGTTGACTGCACACTTCATTGACCACCTCACCAAAGGCTGGTGTCAGCCTGGCCAAGCTTCTGTCCCTGCTTACCTGGGACATGCCAGTCACTGAGTTTTATGTGATGACTCAACAGGTACTTCCCCTGAGTCTCTGGAAATTCAGTGATACAGTATTTACTGAGAAATCAGTACTAAGGGTTTGCTGATCTTCTCAGGCAATTCTTAAAATACTTTTGCATGAAAGTTTTAAAGATGAGTATTAACCAGTGGTTTTCATTCACTCTGGTTACATATGAAAGACAAAAATACCTCCAATTAAATATGGTGACACCATTCTGTCTATTTTCTAACCAAAGAACAGAAAAAAAAATTGAAAAAAATCAGATTTTTTTTCATTGAATTGCATTTGTTGTTGTCCTATATCCAGCCTAAATCACTGCTAGTATTTTATTTGTGCTTCAAGGAAATGCCACTGGATGGTGATCAATGGTATTGGCCAATATATTTTCATTGAATTCCCCTAACTAGTCACCCTTTTGCAAACTGCTAAACTACCCATTGCTATCAGCTTGCCAAACTCCCATCTATATATGTCTTTATTGTTACCTGTTCTTCCCCTTTTGAGCAAGATGTTTTGTTTTAAAACCAGAAATTTGCCACTAAAATTGTGAGCATTTGAGTCACCTGACAACACACTGATGAAGGGCTCCCCCAATTTCCATTTGGATCACACCAAAGTATTTCCTCAGGCTCACTTCTGCTCATAACTCCTTTTAGCCTTGCAAACTTGCTAGCAGTGTCCCCAGTAGTGTCATACGAATGCGGGGAGATTGAAATGGGTACCCTTCTGCCTGGGTGTTGGAAAAACAGAGGTAAAACATATCAGTAGAAATAGCTTTCTAGGTCATACAGACCTAGAAATGATTATCATGAAGAGAAGCCTAGGAGATTTTTTTGGGGGGATGAAGTATTGACTGGTAAAAAGAACCTATCATATAACTCAGAGGAAAAATACTATGAAGTTATTAGTGCTATTAAACAGAAGCTCTTATTCCGTCATTCCCTATTAGTGAAAGGAGTTAAAAGGTTTGCTTTGATACATACATTTCTATGTTCTTCAACAAAACTCCTTTAGTAATTTTCAATTAAAGATTAATTTCTCATCACATTTTTCAACCCATTGCATATTCTAATGTATTATCTTTATCCCCATTAGAAGGTTTCTCTTAACACCTAATTGCTTTTCTTTTTCAGTCGCTGGCAAATTTGAACTCGTTTATTGCTTCACAAACCTCAAACCATGCAGGCTTTTATTAACTCAGAGATTAATTTTGTGGTTGGCACACTCCCTGCTTTCCAGCTCTCTTGGCATCACTCTGGTTTGTACTGCTGGAAATGCCTGGCAACCTCAGCTCTCCTGCAGCATTCCTGGCTGCAGCTTCCCTAGGGAACGGACGGGCCACAGGGCATCACAAGTTATTTCTAGGTATACACCTAGAAATCACAGAATTCAGTGCTTTTAAAACATCAGGTGTTTAACCTGGTAGAAAAAAAACCAAAATAAATTACAGGAGAAATTACAAGAAAAACAACAATTTTTCTCTGGTCCATTCACCTTAGAGAGACCAGTTAGCAGGAGGAAATGAGCCAGAGAACACAATTCAGCATTGTCAGTGCTTCTGGAAATGTTATGGCCATTCACAGCCAGTGTAATTCCTCCAGACTTTGCTCAGTGGGAGGAGGTAAGCAGCTTGGGGCTTGAGGACAGAAGGAATGATAAGTCTTGCAGCCTTTCTTAATGGGCTTCCCATGACTATTTTGATTGCATAGGTAAATATATTCCACCGGAACCTGAACTGGGTACAATTCCCACAATAAAACTTACAAGTCCTTTACAACTTTCTGTGACCAGAGCATTTCTTACACATGACATTTCTCAATTGCTCCCTCTGACAACCTTTTCCCCGGTGTCGAGGGCATTCGCTGTTTTCCGTGTCTGGCTTTGCCCCACCAAACTCTGCACTCTCTCCCAGGTGAAACGTTCAGCTCTCACAAATGAGCTGAACAATGCTCATTAAGTGAGTCTCAGACTGACTAATCACATTTTATGTGCTTCCCCAGTCTGATTGTACCCACTGTTATCTCTCATCTATAACTGTAAATCCTTCAGGGCAGAGACCAGCATCGTTACCTGTTGTATATTACCTAGCTGAAGGGCGCCAAGGATTTTATGTGCTTTGGCAATAAACAGCATAAATATCATTATGCTTTAAGAACATTTGTGAAGTATTTCTCCTTTGCACATGGTTTCTAAATCAGCCAGGACAAGAAGCTATCTGGAGATCACATTTGTGTATGAAATCTATCTTGTGCCAAAACTAAGATATCCAAGTAGCAGAGAAAATAAATCAAAACCTACTGTTTATTTATTCAGTCTCTTTAATGTGTATGTATTAGCATGTTCCACCCTGCCTTTTCTGGTAGGGCTGTATAAATATGTGCCTTAGCTCAGAGGAGGTTATGGGACCCACCTCTGCAGTGTACCAGCAGCCAGCTGGCCACATCTGGTCCCAGATGCTGCAAGCACATACAACAACACCCTGTACCAACAGGTACAACAGGTACTCCTCCCTGAGGACAGCTGTAGGGCCTCCTGTGGGACACCTCTGGCCCTGTTTGTTTGACTTTCCTGGCAAGGCTGTTACATAGGGGATAAAATCCCCATAGCCCACTCTCTCCAATCCCCATACATCCTTAGGCAAACAAAAAGAGCCTCATAAGAAAAGGGTCTGAGAGAGGACAAGGCTCCGTGCCTTGGCTGTGTTTGAGAACATGACATTCCTCCTCCTACCTTTATGTGTTTTTCCTGACCTCAGTTGCCTGCAGGATCTGCCAACTTAGATTTCAAGTTCAGCCCTCTGGGCTCTCGGACATGGGCATGGGATCTGCACAGCAACATCTGACTCTTGAACTGAGCGCCAGAGCTCATGAACGCATAGACAGGTATATGGTGACCCATTAAAGGGTGGTTAGCAATTGCAGTTTCACTCTTCAAGATGATTCACATGCAGTTGAAAGCCGTAAGTCTTTAAAAGATTCCTTTGAAAGCTCCTTAAACTACTTTGGCAAGCCCGAGTTGTTGAACAATTTATCACTTCTGTGCCAGATGAGCTTGTGAAACCACTTTAAGAGGAAATTGTATAAAGTGCCCAAGATTGTCACAGATGAAGTTTCTTTTCTCTTGTGCCACCCAATCCTTTTCCCCCCATTTCCCAGACATCCAGTTCTTCTTGGTTTAAAATAACCTGGCTAGTTATTTGCATTACAACAGCAGCGTATCTAATAAGTCGCATGTCTTCAGTAGCAGTCAGAGGCAAAGGAGAATTCATTGCTCCATTTACTTGAACAAGATCTTAAAAAATCACTTTTAATAGTAGATGAAATAAATAATACTGTGCTTTCCCATTCCTCTTGCTAGCCCCACAACTACCACAGGAACCAGCAAAGGAGGTCACACCTGTCTCCAGATTACTTCTCAGGTCCTTTTAAGACTATTCCCTCCACAGAAATTACCTTCCAAGCTCCTCTCCTGGCTCCCTGCTGCCACAAAGCTGTAATGGGATCACTGTGGAGCTACTTGGCACATCCTTTTAGTTGGTACTTGCCCCTTTCCCTCTCCCTTCCTTTTGTAAAATAAGGCAGAAGTCTTTCAGTCAGTAGGACTGGCAGCCTCTGCCTAGCTCATGTCATACATAAGGAAAAGTGGGATCTGAGTGCCTTTATCAGCTTTCACACCTCCACCATATCATTTCTTAAAGCTGCTGTGTAGCACACACACAAAAGCTCACTGAGGGGTTGTCCCCACCGAGGACACCAGTTTCCTGATGGATTGCACAGGGTTTGTCACATCCAGCCTACAAACTGGGCTGAAATCCCTGGGCACCCCATCACCACTGGTGATAGTAATAGCAGAGCAAAGGCTGCCACGCTATGACAGAGGGTTAAGTGTGGAAGCAGTCATCCCAGCCACAGGGAAAAGTTGCCAAGAGGACCCAGTAGGTACCTGCAAAGCTGCTGACTTCACTGTGAAGTATTCCATTTAACAGCAGGAGTTTCACCCTCACCAATGGACAGCATTAACCCCATACTAGGTAACCTGTTTACAGCTGAACCTACCCCAGGACTGCTAAGAAAAATAAAGCAACTATCTAAACAGAGCTAAACCACCCCCACATACAAACCTTGAGACTCTTGCAAAACCATCACTTCCACCCAGCAGAATACAACTGGCAAAGGGCAAGTGTCTGTGCTTTTATTATTTAGCTGCAAGTATTTTACTGTGAAATGAATCTGCTGCTCACTGCCCACCCAGCACAGAGGACAGATTCAAGTTCTCTGGCAACTCTCCTAGCTGAAGAAGGTGATATCCTCTCCAGCTGAAGAATGCACACACACTGCTAATGGATCTCACCATCTAGCAGCTCAATGTTTTGATTTCATATTAGAATTGCTTGAAAATAGGACCTTTAATATCTCTATTGTTGTACATTTCTCTCTCAAAGTATGTTTAAAGGACTTAATCAGACTCATTTCCTTAATTTCAAGCATATCTCTGAAAACTTATTATCCCAGGCTGATGGCATCAAAGAGCGAATTAGGAATAAAGCCAAGTGAATAAAAACAAAGATATTTCCTTTCAGTTACTGTGCAGCCTTCACAGGCTGCAGAGCATTAGAGCTGCTGAAATACCACTGTCACATTCTTCAAGGTCTGAGAATTAGTGCCTTGCTCTTATACCCTTGGCAGGAAGCGAGGACATGATCCCTCTTCCACTTCGCCCAACAAAGCTGTGCTGTGATGAGCAGCTTTAGATGTGCAGCACTGGAAAAATGTCTTTGAACTATTGCTGTTTGAGTTCCCAGTTTCTGAGACGTATTTATCACAGCAAAGTTGCCCTACTGAACAAAAAGAAACCCCCAAACCCTGGACTTGATTTCTATAGCACGTGAAACCCTTGATTTCACCTTCTGTCTTTCAACGTCATTAGTAGAGAAGCAGCAGATCTTGTAGCTGTTCTGGGCCAGGCTGGAGGGCCACAGAGGCCACTGTCCTGGCCATCTCTGATGGCACTAAGGAGCTGAAGTGCTCTGAAATCCAAGGTGAGGAGACACCATGCACACCCTCCCACCAGGTAGCCAAACACAAATCTCTCTCTCTTACAGCCATGCCACTGGGGACTGCAACATGGGCAGGAACAGGCGCATTTGGCATCCACAGCTTCTCCAGGACTTCATCACAGATCCCAAACCAAGATGCCCCTGTCCTGCCAGGTTAAGGAACAACTCATAACCCCTGCTGTATCTGGAAAGTGGACACAATTTTAGCACGGTCCAGGGCAGATCAAGCAGTTATTGCTGAAGTGACTTCTGCAACCTTGTTCTCACAGCACCTCCTGGGAAAGCACTCAGCAGACTGGCAGTCGGTGCTGTTACAACAAAGCGGAGGGCTGGGAAGCCTTTCTTCTGCTTTGTGCTCTCCAAAGGCTCTGCTTTCAGAGAGGACAGGAACCAAAGACTGTGTGCAGCTCTTCTCCCTGGCATGGTGCCTCAGAGAATGAAGCAGGTTACGCTGTCTGGTCATTTGACTCACCATCAGTCATCCTCAAAAACTTTTTCATCGCTGTTATTTCAACTAAATGGGCAAAGTCCATGAGTTTATTATGATCTGAGACACTGCTTCTGCAGTGCCCTCTGATGCCCCGGTGGCTCCCCATCCACCCCGCAGACTGGCAGCATTGCTGCCATCGGGACTCACGATCCCTGCCCACATGGCCCAGCACCAGCTGGAACACAGCAGGAGCTAAATGTGCCGATGGACAAAGAACATCTTATGCAAGGGCCAGAGAAGATCGGTTCACCCTCAAGACACTGAAAAGCAAGGCAGGGGAACATTGACAGTGTGGGGGCCCAGTTCCCCCACATCGGGGAGGCTGGGTTTGCTGGTGGGCAGCACCACCCCATAGTGCCAGGCATGGTGGGTAGCAGGCAGAGCTGCACAGCCAGGGAGCCTCTAGGGTACGGCCAGCCCCGTGCACAAAACAGCTTTACAAAGCACAAGGTGAGACCACGTTAGAGACTAATTTTACTTTTCTGAAACTACCGACTTCAGAAGTTCCCTGTGTTTCCTTTGCCCTCTGCTTTCCAAGCCATACTGCTCAGGCTCCCTCCATCTCTGCAGGCTTTACTCGGCAAGAGCCAGGCCTGGAGCAGTGCTGTGAAGAAGCCAGGAACGACATTTACTTGCAGACAGGAGCCAGGGTTTGCTTGTGCAGCCGTGGCAGCACCCTCACAGGCCTCGCAGTGCTGCAGCCTGACAGTAATGGGCAGTTTCGGGCTTTCTCCTTCCCCAGCTCTCACCAGAAAATGTTTTTTCTATGCTCTCTCTTCGACTCTGCAGGGTGGCAGCTCCAAAGCCACGACTTCGAAGTAGCAGCTAATGCTGAAAGAGAAGCTGCTGGATCCTTTCCACCATTCCTTACCCTCTGGAGTCCTTTCTGCTCTATCCCTGAGGTTTTAGAATAAGAAAGGACTAATTACTTCTGAAGCTCGTAATTACTTTTGCAGCTCCACCCTAACAAGCAAGCTCGTCTGCCTCCCCAGGACAGGTCATGCCCTGACAAACACCTGGCTGCTTAATTGCTCCAGACAGCTCTTGGGGTTCTGCAGACACCCGGGGCTGAGGGTGCGGCAGGGTGCTCTTAGTGGCTGGGAAACCCAAAGGGAGGACAGTGAAAGGCGTGTGCCAGCACGTCCCCCGTGCACACGCAGCTGTGCAAAGGAACTCACCCCTGTGCACTGCACTGGGGCTTCCTCAGCCTTCCCTAGCGGCAGCTCATGGACACCTCCCAGTGCGCTATGTCCCTGGAAACGGTTCTTGGGGCCCTTGACGGTTTCATCCAAGACTGCCTGACTCCCAGGAATCTGGCTGGATCCTCCTTCCGTACTCTCCACAGCTGCGAAACTGGCAGAGATGATCAACAACAGAGATGTTTCCTCCCAGCCCAAAGCAGGTGAGCTCCAGTCACCACACACAGCAGAGGATACGCAGCAAACACTGAGACCACAAGGTCTGCCCAAACTTGACCTGGTGCCAGCCCTGTCCCTGGCCAGGCTGGTGACCTTGGCTGAGCACATCACCCCGCACACACCTCTCAGGGAGGAGGGGCTGAGCAGGCAGATGCATCTGCTGCCCCTCAGGAAAAGCCTCCTCTAAAGCTGCACCCGCTCAGAGCATTCCCACCCTGGCCATTGTTTTGGGAACGACTGGAAAATGTCAGCAGGGCACTGGGTGCGGGTGGGGGGTCAGGAAAAAGGAAAAAGAGATGATTAGATTTTTTTTTTTAAATAAGCCAATAAATTATATTAACTTTTCCATTGACCTTTTGTGGGGTCACATTATCAGACTAGTGAATGTGGTTCATGAAGATAGGATTATACTCAGATTTCAAACTGTGCAGAAAGTGCATCCCAAGCAACATGCCAAAATGGAAACGTCAGCTCTGCCAAATGGGTGTGCTTCTCATTATCCTCCCGAGGAAAGCCAGACCCAACACCTACAAATATTGTATATGTTATTAAAAGGCTCTGGTTCCCAGGGAGGCTGGGAATTGTGTAAGGTCTGCCTTCATCAATAGCGCTGTTTACTCCTTTCCCCTTGAGACTCTGGTGGCACTGGATCTGCCTGTGGAGGGACTGGCTTTCCGCAGGCAGCCAAGATCACCTTCCTGCCCATGCTCAGCCAGCTTGCCATGGAGCAGAGAGCTGGGAACGGGCAGCTTTCTGTGGCCAAGGCGTGAACACTGGCCTGGCATCCTGGTGCCGCCTTTGGGATGGGATAATGTTCAAAGCACGGGGCGGGGGGGAAGAGGGTGTGAGGGTGCAGCTACATATGCTGGGTGCCTGCAAGGGAAGCACTGCTGCCTGGAGCTGCCTCAGTATCTGACAGGGCTGAGCGGGTGTTGGCAGTGCTGCAGCACTGGGCCACATCATATCAGCTCCCTATCATGAAGCCAGCAGCAAGAGCTCCTTCTGTAGCTGTAGCATCTTCCAGGAGTGCCCCAGGGAGCAGGAAGTGTGCCAGCCCTCAGGAGCAGTGCCCCTGCTGCCCCCAGGGCTGTCCTAGTCCTTGGGGCTTAGAGAGTTGCCCTATTCCATGGACTGCAGCTCCGCCACAGACAGAAGCCTCCTCTCAGCCCCTGCCAGCCCAGCATGGCCAAAATTAGCTTCCCCTGCGTGTGTGCCCGGTAGAAGAGCCACGATTGTATCTCGGAAAAGCATTATTGTATTCCTCGAGCCCTATCTTATCAGGGAAAGGAAAATGGGACTTTGACAAATTGCCTCTGCAGCAGCCGGGGTAAGCACATGATTTTCGGTAATCACCTACCCTGTGGTCGCCAGTGGCCACTATTGTTCCCAGCCCCGGCTGTGCTCTGTGTAGTCTGCACAGCCATGACCCTCCCGAAGGCAAGAGAGCACGAGGCCCCGGCCACCCTCACCTCGGCTGCACCCAGTACATTGTGTTTGCAGGTGGGGAATGCAGCTGAAGTTAGATTGATCCCTTTATCAGGAGCCTTCAAGTGCTGATAAGGTGACATCGCCTGCCTGGAGCAGGGACTTGAACTCTTTTGCAAGGGGAGATGGTTATCAGCAGTCTCTGACAGGGCTGTGCTGGCTCTGCAGCCTCACAGCTGGAAGCAGAACCATGCTCTGAGCCTGGGACAGATAGGAAGGGTTTGTTTTGCTTTGCACAATGGCTGCTCAGATCCTGTCCAACAGCGGAGCAGAGAGCACGGCAGGGCACTTCAGAGGCACTCGGCCTAGTGCTGTCACCACACAGGGGATCCAGCGTGGCCAGTGGCCGTCTTGCCCCTGGGATGCTCAGCCTTACCCCAGGGACAGCTTGGTCTCTGAAATACCCCTTGCAACGAGAGACACACTGTTCCTAGTCCCAGGACAAAGAGGATCATCACCTGAAGAGCTGATGTCATCTCACCAGGAAATCTAAGAGCCACCCATGAACCCATCTCTGCCTGCAAAGCGCCCATGCAGGGAGGAGAGCAGGGCACTCCTGTGATCTCTCCACTCCTTGCTGCTGCAAGGCCACCCAGGGACCCTCCCCAGCAGGGTTATGAGGACCTAAAACCTCTTCAATGGGTCCACAAACTATGTTCCCTGGCAGAGCAGGGAGCAGCAGTTGCTTGGCTCACATCTGCTGTGAGCTACAGGGCACAAGACCCACAGGGTGACAGTGATGGCCAGCGGGACAGTCAGCATGATCCTGCACTGATGTCCCACGGGGGACCCCTGCCTGGCCTGCTCAGTTCACCTGCCTGGGAGGGGGAGAACAGCACTGGGGCCATGACGGATGCCTGCAGCTAACCTCACTGCTTGTGCAATGCATTGGGAAGTGCATCATCCCCCGAAGCACAGCTGTGGTTGCTGGTGGGGTGATCTCCATCTGAGGTGCTGGTGCCAGTGGCAGCTCCACGAATATCCCAGAGAAACAGACCTACTGGGAGTAGGCAAAAGTTACAGCAAGCTGTGTTGTGCAGCTGTAGAACACCCACCTGGTGTTTTGGTGCTTTGTGCCCTTTTTTGCTCTGCTGCTGGCTCCTGCTTCCCAGGGCTGGATGAAGGGAGAGATTGACAGGTGCTGCAAGTGTCTCAGCATCCCAGCAAAGCTGCTGCTGATTCCTGCATGTCTCCCTATGCCTACAGCTTGGCCCTCT
This sequence comes from Oreocharis arfaki, assembly GCA_013398015.1. Taxonomy (NCBI): domain Eukaryota; kingdom Metazoa; phylum Chordata; class Aves; order Passeriformes; family Paramythiidae; genus Oreocharis; species Oreocharis arfaki. Next base: position 473,144 of record VZRR01003477.1, on the reverse strand, counting down.
GCCTTCTAGACTTGGGTTGTCAGAGTGAAACCAAATGGGAAAAGCCCAGGTGGACTCAATACAACATCTGAAAGGGCTGATGCCACAGATCTCCCCTTGCTGCACCTCAGGGCAGAGGGCAGGTGCAGCTGCTGGAAAGTTGCAAACCATAGGAGTGTGTGATGTGCCCCAGCGCCTTTTGCACAGCTCCTCCCTTTGCTAGATCCCTGAAATGTCCCTTCCCACAGCCTCACCAAACACCAGTGTGCCCCTTTGTTGCTCCCACCCCCACAAGAAGGGACCAGGCACTGCTTGGTGGGCACAGCACCCAGCCCACTGCTGTCTGAACTGCAGCTGTCACTGATGGAACACCAAGGCAGCCCTTGGGACATGCCTCTGGGGCCAGAGCAGAGCAGGTCAGTGCAGGGTGACCTCCTGCAGCCCACCCTGCCCCTCCTAGTGCCACAGCCTGGGGGCTTCCTGAGCCAAGGAGCCAGCCCTGGCCCGCCTCCCTGAACTGCTCTCATCATTCATCCCAGTCTTGCTGCCCAAAATAGCCTGCAATGATTTCCGCAGTTAATCTGGGCCTTCTCTGAGCCTGCAGGCTGTAATCTGAATTCAGCTCTAGCTGGCTTCATTTCAGGCCTCCCTGCCCCCTTACTCTGAGACACAGCAGAGGCTCCTCTCCTCTCCTCAACAGGACAGGACAGGACAGGACAGGACACTGCTGCACAGGCTCACCTCTGTCCTTACTGAGATGCCATCTGTGCCCCTTGCACCTCTTCTCATGGCCTGTTTAGCCACACATCAGATTCTCTTCCAGCCTTTTCCCAACCAGCTCCCACACAGCACTGCTCCCATGACCAGCCTCCTCTCCTGCTCCCAGCCCTGACCACATGGACACCACTCTGTCCCTGCCCTCCCCACTCTGAAACATAACATGCAACACATAACATGTCACTCTGTTCCTCAGCCACTCAGCAATGCCTTCAACACCTGCTGCCAGCTTTAGGATGTTCATACAGCCAATAGAAATGTATCACTAGCAAATGTTGTGGCCTCATTTTTCTCAGCTCTTCCAAAGTGTTTAAAGTAAGATTTAAAGCAAGACACCAAGCTATGTGATGCAACTGATACCTCTGAAGGATGGGATGCCATCCACAGGGACCTGTACAAGCCTGAGAAGTGGGTCCATGGGAACTTCATGAAGTTGAACAAAGGCAAATGCAAGGTCCTGCACCTGGGTTGAGGCAACCCCTGATAGCAGTACAGAACAGATTGAGAGCAGCCCTGCCAAGGACTTGGGGGTGCTGGTGGATGGGAGGCGGGATACGAGCCAGCAATGTGCACTGGCAGCTCAGAAAGCCAAACATGTTCTGGGCTGCATCCAAAGCAGACTGGGCAGCAGGGGAGGGAGGAGATTCTGCCCCTCTGCGCTGCTCTGGTGAGAGCCCACCTGCAATGCTGCATCCAGCTCTGGGGTCCCCAACAAAAGAAGGACATGAACCAGTGGGAGCAGGTCCAGAGGAGGGGACAAAGATGATCAGAGGACTCAGAGCACCTCTCCTATGAGGAAAGGCTGAGAAAGTTGTGGCTGTTCAGCCTGGAGAGGAGAAGGCTTGGGACAGACCTTAGACTTGCCTTTCAGCACTTGAAAGTGACCTACCAGAAAGATGAGGACAAATGTTTAGGACAAATGTTTTAGCAAGGGCTGTTGTGATTTGACAAGGGGTGATGGATTTAAGCTAAAGGAGGATTAATTTAGATTAGGTATAAGGTATAAGTTCTTTACAATGAGCAGAAACGCTGGAACAGGTGGTAGTTGCCTCATCCCAAGAAACATTCAAGGTGGGGTTGGGTGCAGCTCTGAACAACCTGACCTAGTTGAAGATGTCTCTGCTCAATGCAGGGCTGTTGGACTAGATGGTCACTGAAGGTCCCCTCCAACCCAAACTATTCTACAATTTCTCCTGAAAGTGCATAAATGAAGGACACAGATGGTCCTGTGGGATGGAGCAGGAGCAGGCCAGGCTACCCGTTGCTCCAAGGCTTGTTGTGAAGCACCGAGAACACTGTGCCCACTGCACAGCCCTGTGACAGCCAGACCCGCCGGCTCGGGGGATCCCGGCTCGCACAGACATCCTCCTGCGCTTTAGAAAGCGGCTGAGGTGCCCACCCCAGCGTCTGCAGCAGAGACTTTTGTTTCACTTGAGGTTATCTTATCGCCATAGGAAAGGCAATACAGCAGAAGAATTTCCTTTCCTTTATGTTTCCAGCCTTTCCATTGTCTGGCGTCTGGATTTCTGAGCCTTGCCACTCACCAGTGTGCTCAGGCCTTTGGAAATATGAATGCAGGCCCTTCTTAGCAGCAGCAGCTCTGCAAAGGCTCCTTTTGCTGCTGCAGGCAAACCAGGCAGGGTCTGGTGGCCCCAGGCCCCGTCCTCCCGCCATTCATGAGCTGTGCGTTTTCCACTGCCCAAGGCAGGTGCCAGCGCAGTGGTTCATTCAGAGGGATGGCTGTGCCAGGCAGCAGAGCTTGATGAGAATTGACCAAGGCATTGAAACACCACGGTCTTCCGTTTCTTTCTTCCTTAAATGGCAGACCATGAGTGATGGGTTAGCCCCTTACTCAGAGCACTGACGACATACTCAACCTGCTGGATGGGTTTCCATCTCACTGGTCCATGGCTTGTGGTGCTAAAGTTAGCAGCCAGGGATGACCAGGAAGTGTGGTGGCCACCAGCAGTGAGCCACAGTGGTGACTTTCCCTTTCTCCTGCCTTGCTGGGTGGATCAGCTGGCTTCAGTTCCGCTGGACATGGCTTGCAAGTCCAAATGCAGAGGGAAACAGCAGCAGGAGACTGATGGGTTTGGATCCAGCTGTGAGGCTGCATTTCTCCCAAAGGCCCAGTTCCAGAGAAGGAAGCCATCAGTGGTGAGAAAGGGGGACCCTCATGCCACATTGCAGCAGGACGAGGGTGAAAGATGCTGGAAGCTGTCCCTGCTCCACCAGGCAGTGCTTCAGGCACAGCATGGCACAGCAGCCTGTGCTGGCACCCCAGAGCATCTCACCTTCCCCCGGAGAACACCAAAGAAGCACCTTCTGCTGCTTATTGCTTGTTTGGCTGAGGTGCTTGGATATCCTGGAGGGGCTGCAGCTTGTCTGAAGGTGCCTGGGCACAGCACAGAGCAAGGCTGAGCAGCAGGGCTGGGCTGGCTCCACTGCACCATCACAATGTCCCACTGTGAAGAGAAAGGAGCAGGCAGTGCCCCAGGTGGGTGCCAGGAAGCCCCAGGCAGCTCCCTGGGCTGCACAGGACCTGCACTGCCTCCTTCCAAAAAGGGAACTGGCTGCATTAGAACATTTTTGGTTCTCCCTTTCTCCATGGCAAAGCAAGCAAAGTGCAAAGCAGAACAGTGCTGGCTTCCATTTTTCTCACACACTTCCCTCCCTGCCCAGGCAATGTGAGGAGAAGGCTCAGGAGCACACAGGCGGTGGCCATGCAAGATGTGGAGTGTCAAGAACAGGAGAATCTCTTTTCCCTGGGACCCACACAGCAGCAGTTCCTGAGCATCCCCCTGCACTGCCCTGAGCACAGCCAGTTCTGAGAAGCTCCAAGCAGAGACAACTCTTGCTGAAAACCCTGTGAAATCCCAGATGAGCTTGCACTGGTCTACCAATGCTGGCCAACACAAAGGGGCTTGCAGAGGCTTCCAGCTTCCCTTTGCTCCTGGCGGGCAGCAAAAGCCTGGCTGGACTGCAGGACCTTCCCTCATGGATGATGTTTCTGCTTCTTTGCCTCAGCTCCCAAGTGACAAAGGGCTGGAGACATTTCCAGAAGGGCAAACCCAAGTCTGCTCCACCCAGCACACACAGTCCTCCTGCCCTGACACCACCCATGGGACAGACCCTTTTCCCACAGCCACAGCAAGAAAGAACACTGGGCCAGAGTTCCTCTGACTCAGTAGTGGTTTCTTTTCCTCTTGTCCTCACCATGACCTTTCTTCATGTCCCAAGATGTCTTGGGCACCTCAGGCATTTAGCTCAGTGAGATTATTTTCTGAGGTGTACTGGAGAGCTGCTCCAGTCTCTCTCCTAGCTGCCCTATGATATTTTTCCCCAATATTTTTTTTTCCTTTTGCAGCAAAGAAAGAAAAAAACTCAGTAAAAAAGCTGGACTAGAGCCACCACATAGGGAAGGTGGACAGCAGAATACCACTCCTCACAGACATGGGGTAAAGGATCCTGCTGGGGCCAGGCAATGGCATGAAGCTCCTCACAGGAAGGAAAGAGCTGTGACCAGAGGAGAAAAAAAAAAAGTTGCTTCTTACTTTAAAGCAACAGTGTCTCAGGACAATCAGAAAAGAGCTGCTTAACTTTCGTAGAAACAGATTGAAAGGCCCTGGACTCAGCTGCTGCCTTGCCGTGGCCAGAGCCACGCTCCCCACTGTGGTCCTCTTGGCCACCTCCTTGCCAGGGTGGCTGGGAAGAGCAGCTCGTGAGCCACTCTGCAGGGCTGTAGTGGGGTGGGGAGTCCCTGGGGACCCGCACCTCTGCTGGGATCACGAACTTGAACAGGACCCAACACTGCTGCTGGGGGCGACAGGGCTGCTCCTCTGCCTGGGAAAGGCCGGCCCCTAACGGCAGGACAGGGGGAGTTCAGCCTCCTCCAGAGACAACGGAGTAGTTTTGGTCCAGGCGGTGACTGCGGAAAACCAGCGAGATCCCACATGGCAGTCCCTTGCTGCAGAGTTCCTGGTGCAAAAGCCATCATCCCTTTGATCCTTGACCTGAGACGCTGGGAAAAGATCAGACACCTTACCCTGACAGCCCCACAGTCTGCAGTGGGGTGACGGGCAGAGGACGTCTTTGTGTAGTGCTGGCTCTGCCAAGCTGAGGGGAGCAAGGCTCCTACATCACCTGCCACCAACTGCAGTTAGAAGAGCCACAGCACTCACAACAGAGTGGCTCAGGGATTTGCATCCTGGCATCCCCCTCCCCTCAACTGCTCACCCATGATGCTTCAGGTTTCAGGAACAGAGTAAAAAATACTGCTCTTCCTCAAAACAAGGCTGCACAACCCATTTTTGTAGTAGATAGATAGCCTAGATGGCAGCTCAGACATGCAATGGCAAGTCCTGTGTGTGAAGCAGAGCCCCAGCCTTCTGGACCTCCAGGGCAGAGCTGGTGATTCCACCACAGGCTGCCAGGGCTGCCCCGCAGGTGTGGAACCCAGTGCCATGCACAGCCCAGACCCACCCATGTGTCTCCTGGGACACCACGTGCTGTGGGAGAGACTGCAGGCTGGCGTGAGGCTCCCTGAACTGGGCACAAGAGACCTGCAGGGAGAACTGTAGTTCCCAATGCAAGTGCAAGATACCATAAAAGGCCAGTTCAACTCCAAACCATATTCTGTTTTTGCTGCAGGTATCAGTTCAGTGCAGGAAGTAGCATCATCAGCCCAGAAAACAAGCTCCTTGCATTATAAAGCAAAGCTGCCTAAAAGGGGAAGCAGAGCACTGGAGTGCTGGAAGTGCTGTGGGTCCCAAAGAAGAGGCTGGAGCCAGTTGCAGCCTGCACATTCCCTCTACATACACAAGGCACTTGAAGGAAACAGCACTCTCAAATGGAAACTGGCCTCCAGAAAGCAGTGGAGCAGCAGAAGCTCATTCACAGGTGGCCAGGGCAGAGCACAGCGTCTCCTTTGTGCTGGCTCTGACAAGTGAGCAGTGCCCACATGGCCTCATGCCTGCCAGCTGCTGCCATGTGCTGTACTGAGCTGTCAGCAAGGCCCAGCTGGCACTGCCCAGCGAGGGATGCAGTACAGCAACAGACCAAACCACCACAGGAAAGCACCAATTTGCCTCTTACCTATTTTGCCCACTGCTCAGTAACAGCATGAAATATTAACAGGTCTTTATGTCCTTATTCTCTTGAGGCAAGAAGTCCATTAGCACAGCAAGGACCAGTTTGCATTTAACACCTGAGCACACAGCACTTGCTTGGTCATGTTTACATTATCCTCCATTCACTCACGCAAACACTGAAGTTGCTTGGCAGGTCTCATGGCCAAAGGCTTCTGCAAGCAACAAGCAGTTGTCCCAAATCTCAGGCCCTGGGGACTTCTGTCACTCACCAGATTTGGAGGGGTCTACATCAGGACACAGCCTGTCCAGCAAGGTGGCTCACAGAGACCCAGCTAACAGGAAAGGCCTGACAGTGCAAAAGAGAATGTGGGTGCATGCAACACGGGCTAAGAATTCAAAATGCTTTTAAAGGACAAAAAAAGAATAGAAAAAAATGTTTTACATCTTCAATAAAAGGTACTCTAACTTCAGTTTGACAGATAATTTGACAGGTAATAGCTTCACACAGGACAAAAACAAAGGAGCGTTTCTGAGCAATCAAGTCCCTAAAGGGACAAAAAAGCAGACACCCTTCCTGCAAGGAGGGTGGAAAAGACAGATGAGAATGATCTGGCTAAGGCACAACCTCACAACCTTTTCAGGAAACAAAGGCAAAGATGACCTTCTCCAGGAGAACTAGATTAAAGAGTCTCTCCTGAGAATCTACTTTCTGCTACAGTACACTGATTTAAAATACCATTGACCATATTAATTCAGTGTAATTATACTTCAGCTTTACAGATGGCAGGGAACTATCTTCCCTCCAGTGATGTAATTAGGAACTCGAGAGCAGGGACTCCAGGGGAAGATACAGAGGAAGAAGGAGCTGAGGCGAGAGCTCTGCTGTCAGGGGACCCTCTGCACACACAGTGCCAACTGGCTGTACAGGCCATACACAAAGGGTCACAAAGCCAGAACCAGCTTGGTTGCACAACCCACATCTGCTGTGGCTTTGCTGAGCATTTGCTTTCATCTCTCCATCCACATTTAAGGCCTGGAAAGTACAAAATTACAAGACAGCAATCCCTTTTTTTAGTATCAAGAGACCAGCATCCTGTGTTACTCCACCACCTAAAACCAAAGCATGACTCGTCTTCGTGAGCTTTCCAGTCCTATCATTACTCTCTGTGCTGATCTAGGAATGAAGAGCATTGACCAAGTGCACAAACATTTTCTCAGTAGGGCAGCTGAGAAGTAAGTCTCACTTTAATCTGACCCCAAGTAAGTAAAGTCTTTTTAGCATCACTCATGTACTCAATTAAAATCTGCCAACAGACAGTTCTCTGACTTAGGGCAATGAGACAGAACATGACACACATAAAGGAAGTAAAATCTCAAATATATTTAAGGACAAATTAGCACCAGATTTTTATCCAGTCACACAGAGCCAATGTTTTAAAATACCAGTGGGAAGTCACACAGAAAAACAACTGATACCAGCTCAGTGTAAAAGATATAAAAGCGACATTTTCCTTGCATGGTGTGCTGTGCTGCGCTCAAGCTGGGAAACAGGGAGTGGTTACAGATTCTACAGACTAGGGCTGGTATAGCAGAGAAGGAAGAGGGCAATAAAGATCATTTTACCTCATTTGTCAACACATTAAAACATTCTGTCAAATCAACAGACAAGCCATAAAGACCAAAAAAAAAAAAAAAAGAGCAACAGTGTCTCAAAATGTAACAAACATCACTCACTGAAATGCAACTGTTTATAAAGATTTTAGTCAGTTTTACAGGGCTTGCTTTGATTGCAGCAGCTATAAAATACATCCTTTATGGAAGGAAAAAACATTCCTGCACAGCTCCATCTGCTCCCAATGAAAGGATGTTTCAGCAGCAGTCAAATGTCTGGGCTGGCTTCCAGATAACACGAACAGCCAGGTCTCTTTTGTTCTCAGAAGGGATGAACTTCAACCACCAGAGCCCACTCTCATCCCCTGCCAGGCCAATCCACTGCAGAGAGCTCCCAGGTGAGCTAGTGATGCCCACTTATCTGTTTTTTCCCCCTCAATTAAGGCCTGTGGGACAGCCCTGAAAAGGCAAGACACTGGTGCCACAGCTAAGCCTCCAGGTGCTTAGTGATCCTGCGGATTTTCTCCTTCTTGTTCCTGTTTCCGTGTTTTTTCCAGGGCTTTCCTACCACATTGCCAGGGTTGGATGCAGTCACAGGCACAAGGCCGCTCCCAGGCCGGTACCCCATGGCAGCCCGGACCCCTTTCATCAGGGCACGAACATTCTCCTGGAAAAGGAGACACAGCAGTGACCAAGGAGAAGATACTCAACCACTGCAGTATGTCAGTAAAACCAGCCACAGGCAAGCTCAGAGCTGCAGGAAGGTCACGGCAGGCAGCCAGGGCCCGCCGGCAGCTCCAGTTCTGCCAAGCTGTGCCGGGTCCCCAGCGTCCGCCAGCGTCGCGACACCGCGCCCCGGCCGGCATCAGCTCCAGCACCAGGATGGATCCTCACAGCCTCTGCTCTGCACACAACAAATTGTCTTCCCAAATAAATCTGGCGCCCGGGAAAGCCACAGACCAAAATAGGTTGCTCAAGTCTGGAGCGTGGGCAGCACTGACGGGGCTCGCAGTTCGTGCCAGCGCTTTGGGCAGACAGCAACAGTCTGGTAATCCCAAAAATTCTTTTCAGGTCACAGTTTTCTGAAATAGCTCACTTTTTTTTTCTGAAAAGAGCCTGAGTTCTTGTTTTCAAAATGCATGATTATCTCTAGCTGTGCTAAACAAATGGTGTTCACATCCAGCTAACCAAACAGAATGGAACGTGCTATCTATGACCCATCATCTTCACTGATAAAAACGAGTTCTAATCCTTGTCAGGTATGCAGATCTAGTCAGTTATGGATTTCATATTTCACCATGAGTCATTGTTACACTTTTTCAGTAGTGTAGGGGCAAAACAGATCCCTGTGGGATCTAAAAAGAATCATATAAGTTAAGAAAAATTCCCATTTTCTACTTAATTTTGGGATTTCTTGACTGGATTTTAAATCCGTTTATATTCTTTTCATCTGATTTCAGGCTCTGAGTCAAAACCCAGGTAGTACTAAACCAATTGTCTTAAAAAAGCTTATCACATCCTCCAAATATGTCAGCTCAGGAAAGGAATGTTAGTTTGAAGGACCTGTTAGTTCAAAACCATGTTCTGGGTCAGCTGCCGTGTCATTCCTCCTTGTCTTTCTTCCCAGTCACCCTCCTGTTTGCTCAAGATTGATGTTTGATCCATAATGACAATCCCTGCTGACCTCTGAAAAATCAGCTATGCACACCTCATTAGCAATCTTTCAGTCACCTAGGACATTCCCAGTGATTTAGGAGATAACAAAAAGAACAGAGAGCTCTTGGGTAGAAATTGCGTGCAGATCCCACAGCATCAAACACCATTAACTCAACCCAGCACACCTCCATCCTCAAAGGTGGTTTTCCCCCAGTAACTACAGATGAGTGCTGCAGCAAAAACTCCTAGAACAAATCTCTTCCAGAATTTACCTGATGGAAAAACGTTTTGTCCACCACATTTTCAATTTGTTTTGCTTTGGTATTTTTCTCAGGCTTCACCCGTCCAGTGGCCTGCACAGTTCTACTCTCAGGGCATCTTTGATGCTGGTGCTGAAAATCATTTGGGTCAATACCAGGAGGTGGGTGGCAATACAACAGCTTCCCCTGTGAAAGCAGTGGGACACAGTTATTACAAAAGAAACTCTGAGAGTAAAGAAAACAACTTCAAACCTAAGAAGGGCCTGAAATTTAGGGGCTCACACTGGCAGCCTATCAGTACACTTTATTTCTTGTCCCGGGCAACAACTGGTTGACTTCTAAGTTAAAGTACTGTTCCACTGCTACATCAAAGCACCATTTGCAGCTGCAGTGTCCAGCTGCAAACAACACAGTGCAAAACTCTCAGGAGCACCGGGAGATCCTGTTAAGAAATTATCAACAATACATTGCTGAGAGGTGCTGCAGAAGCATGCAGTATTACAGCACTCAGAGCAACAGTCCTTAGTGCCAAATATTGGTCCAGCTGTACATTATGGGTTCATTTCCTGAATATCTGCTAGCTATTTTAGAGAGATAATTATTTATTTAGCCGGCACTACATTTTAAAGCAATCACCTTTCTAAGATTAGGCAGCTTAAGAAATTCAGTTTGTTCTTTTAAAACATAAAAGCAGCCCAAATTAAAGAGTCTTTTGATACATGGTGGTTTTATCCAAAGAAATAGAATTTATTTTATTGTGCTCCAGTACAACCTTTAATTCACCCCTGAGAAGGGAAGAAAACCCAGATGTAGGAAGCACTTACACTGACATAATCTTTTAACACGTATCGAGCTGATCTCGGCTGGTCTGGCTGTCCATGAGCTGTCATAAAGCCTCTCATATCTGGAAGAGAAATCCAAAGTACATTCTGTGTAAGTACAAGAGTATGTTCTTCTCTGCTTCCTAACTGCACATTTGTATCCTTTCTCAAAAAATAGTCCCTTAGAAAGAGGCTTCTGTTGGGGAAAGCAGGGGAAAGAAAAGGGAAGAATTTTTGGTGACTGTAAAGGTACTGCAGAAACATCCTGACCTGAAAGGAATTACAAGAGCTGACATCTCCCTACCAGCAGAAAACTGCTGAGGTTTTATTTTTGTTTTAAAGGCAGAGAATGAGAATTCACTGCATTCTTCAGAGTCTAATTTAGATACAGATGGTGGGACGTATCTGAAAGGGTTAGAGCACCACACTACAGACTAGCAGGGCATTTCACCAATATCCTCCACACCATCACTACATCTGTCAGATGAGACTGGCAAAGCACCACTGCAACACACACAGGAGATGAGCCATTAACAAAGGCCATTCCTGAGAGGAAGGCAAGTCCTATCGAAGAGGTCCAATGCACAACAAACCCAAGTTGGGTCTAACTTTACAACATTCCCCTAAGGCCATGTTCAGGACTATGCATACAGTGGAGGTGACAGGTTTTAAAAGGATTATCACTCACATCCATATGCTGTTAGCAGCTCTTCAGCTGTGGGCTTTCTATCTGGGTCCTCATCTTCCCTTGGCCTTATGATATTTATTCCATAGGTTGCTTCCAAAATGTTTCGTGGGATATGCTGGCAAACGTAAGCTAGTGAAGGAAACCACCTGGTGATTTACGGCTACACAAGTCATCTTGCCCTCGTCACTCCAAGAGCACACATGAAGAATGACTTTTGGATTTTGTTGCAAAGCAGAAAAATAACACAAGTCTGACAACAAGAAAAGTTGAAATGAGATAGGAGAAGACCAACACAGCAGGACTGTTTTATCCAGTATGTGCCACGTCTCTCAAAGCATGAACACATGTGCTATTTGGCATACTCCAGATCCAACCCTTGCAGACACTCTCAAAAACCCCATGCAAAGGATATTAGAGAAATAGGTGGAACATGGTCCCTCATCTGATCTATAGGCAGAATTCCAGAACAAATCATTTCTGCCTTGGTAGAGACGAAAGATGGCATCACCAGACCAGGGCAATCACAAAGGCACAGGCCAGGCTCCACATACAGGGTCTACATGACAAATAACCCATTAGTTCACTATGGCAAGTCAGTGTCCATGGAGGAAAAACAAACAAAACAAAACAAAAGTCAAATCCATAAATGAAACATGGATGCAAATGACAATAAGCAGAAATTCTACTAACATACACCTGCCCTGCCAGCCCCAGTCAATGAATTAGGGAGATCAGATGTGGAAGACAGCAACACTTTCACAATTCCTATATAAGGTGTCCAGATGGGGGCAGCAAGATCTTCAGCTCTCCAGTCTAATGGGAGAGAAGAAAGCACTCCACAAAACTTTAACTATGTTGGACCTTCTGAAACAGCTAGGAGATTGAAAAGTACAAATCCCATAGTGGTCCCACACTATAGCACTGGAGTTGCTACCTCAAAATCAAAGCTTGATCAATATGAAAACAGCAGCAAAACTACGTTTACTCACAGCAATGATGTAGACAAGAAGGGTGGTTTGAAACCTTGACCTTAAGCTACTCAGAGGAACACTCACTTTAAAAAGCTTCTCTCCTCATGACTGGTGTTGGAAAAAGAAGGCACAAGGTAACTAAATAAAATCAGGAGGTGGAAAACATCCCCCATTGCACAGCAGCTCTCATGAGTGACTCAAAATGGAGCACGAGTTTAGAAGCAAGAATTAAAGTTCCAAAATTACACACAAGACCACCCCTCTCCAACCTACTCTGCTGGCCAGAGTTCAGGCTGGCAGAGTTCTCAGTGAGTGCACGTGGTTGCAACTAGGTCATAATGAAGCTCTCTTCCATGGGGGAAAAAGAAATGATAAAAAGATTGATGTTGTTTGTTAGCAATACCTGGAAGTGTTTTGTACGGCCTGGTGTAGCAGACACCGACACCTTCTTATTTCCAAGGATTGTGTTGATGGTTGAACTTTTGCCAACATTAGGGTAACCCACCTAGATGACAAAGAAGTGGAATGTTAACAGTAGTATCAGGCAGGGCGATGCCAAAAGGCTGACAGAGCTCTGACACAGAAGCTCTTTCATAAAATGTACTAAAAAAAACAGGGCAAACAGTGGGGCACACTGAGCTCCAGGAACTTCAGTATTAATCCCACAGTGGTTTGTACTTCTAGTTTTTATACCCTTATAAGAAGCCAGGCTACAGGATGAATTTTTCCCATTGGGGGCACATGGAATTAAAATTTAGATTTATTAAGTTCCATGTAAGCACAAAGTCCAACTTACCAGCCCAACATTTACTTCCCCGTCCTTCACCCTCGGTCCATCGTGCATAGTTTTGAATATCTCCAGCAACTCATTTCTCTGTACCAGGTGGCTGAAGTTCCTGACACTCCTGTCCTGCTCCTGCACTCCACGCTGCACTGCAGCACCATCAGTCCTGCTTTCCATCCTCTCTGGAGCAACAGCATCTATGGTGTCACCAGCTTCATCTTCAGAACAGGTTTGCCAGTCCTCCTCTTCATCTTCTTCACAGTCTTCATATTCATCACTGCTGTTATCACTCACCAGAACCTGATTTACACTTTGCCAAGTGCTGCCTGGGGATGCTCCTTCTGTGCTACCTTGTGCTGTGTTGTCGTCTTCTTGACTGGAGCCTTCATCATCAGAACCACTCGGGTGCTCCGCTCCCCCTTCAGCACCCAGTTCCTGTGGGAACAGCAGTTCAGAAGTGCAATGCAAACACAACACCAAGCCTTGCTGCTGGCTGCAGCTGCTGCAGTGCAGGCAGCTGTATTTTCATCAGCCAGATCCCAAGAGCTGACAACTCAGTGTTTACACCACACAGGGGCTTTTTACAGGTCTTAAGTAGGATGTAGAACAACTAGCCTGTTTCAGGAGAATGACAAAAGTATTCCAAGAGAGACTGCTCACAGTTTCTCTGTGAAGTCATTAAGAAGTTCCTCTCCAGAATGAATGTGTGCACACCCACACTACTTTTTTTAATTATTAAGTGTTCCTAGTAAAAGGAATGGATGTTATTTTTCCAAAATGTTCAGAACGCAAAGCAAATTTGTTTCATGTCTAAATATCTCATTAAAATAATTTCAAGCTGTTTTATTTCCAGTCAACTCTACATTTCTTCCCTGCAAAGAGTTTACATTCAAAAAGGAAGATCTTTTCACAACAACAGTATTTTGACCTTTCTTCCCAAAAAAGAGAACAGAACTAACCCATTCAGTTTCATGTTTAAATCAGTCTGTAAAAGCATTTTACAAGGCCTGTAAACCAGCTGGACAGAGTACGTACTTCTGGAAGGAGATATGGGATATTCCACAGCTGAATGGTCGTAACAGAAGAAAGTGGCACCTATTGATAACATGCAATTTGGGGCAGGAGCTCAGTTTGTTCCACTGGGTAAAAATGGCTTTCAGATACTTTAGGTTCTCCAAGAAAAAACCTCCCCTCTCTGGGAAAGAAAAAAACCTCTGTACAGATAACCCCATCCCTCACAGTATATCTCTTGGAAAGGTTTCCAATTCTTTCAATGAGTTAAGAGTTCGCAAGCAGGTCTACAAGGGCTGTTACTGTGTTCTGCACTTTGGTCACCATTTTACTCTCCTCACTTTTGTCTCTGACTTGATCTCTCAAATGCTGTTTTATAGCTGCACAGGTCTTTAAAATAATCTTTTTGTGCTCAGTGTATCACAAGAATAGCTGCAAAGCAAGTTACCAGCTGCAGCCAGCACAGACCTAGTTTGAACTGGTCACTACAGTACCTTTGATTCTCCGCACAGCCGTTCGCACTCTGCCAGAGCTGACCAGAACACCACCTTGACACCCTCTTTCTCAAAGAACTGTGCCCAAGCAGCACGTTGCTCCTCACTCAGCAAATCTGCTTTGTTGATCAGGATCATGTTCTCCTTGTCATTACTGACTTCCTTAACGTAACTTTCCTAAAGAAAGCAAGAGAAGGATCAGTTTGTACTCTGGTTTCGACTCTTCCTCCCCCCAAGATAATGCAAGAGCAGCAAGACAAGTTACTCCATCCAGCTGCACACGAGCGTAGCCAAGCTTACCATCCCTGGGTTGTGGAAGTGCTGTTCTGCAGACAGCTACAAGAACAAACCAGAGCATGCAACTACCACAATACAGCTTGTTGCTGGCCACGCATGCAAACACCTTGTCTGCTTACAGCTGTGACAAGATATTAACCAGCACCCTGCAGCAGGAGCTCATAAGACAACTATTTGAGCAATTTCACACTTGACTGATGCAGGGTTCTATAGTCTACCATTACAAACTTGTCACTTCAATAATTCTTGATCCTTTGTAATCCTCACCCACTTTTATTCCACCATGCTTTTACATAAAGCAATTCCTTTAAGTGAGGACACTTCTAGTGGGGAATGAGGAATAATATATAACATCTGCAGAAGCGCCTCTAAATCCACAACATTCTGTGTGAAATACCAAAAGACAAAGAAAAATAATTTCATGCCAGAATACTTGCTTAAATTAATAAGATATTCACTTAGGCACAACAGCAGAACAGCTTCAAGGTGGCTGAATGCATTAAACAAAAATATGTCACATAAACATTAAAAAGTAAAATGAAGACAACAAGTGGTTCACTTACCAGATCTTGACATCTAAACAGAAGGGGGTTTCTGGCATCTACTATCTGGACTACAATGTCACTGCAAAAGTAAAGGAAAGCCCCATAAAGTACTCCTTACCTTGCCTCAAAGGAAAGCACTAAGGCACAGCAATTATTCACTTTGAGATTTTGCTTGGCATAAAATATGTTTCAACTGTATTATTTAACTGTATTATCCTACTAAATACCTTTCCTGAACATCAGAGCATCTCAGCAGCCCACCTGCCCAATAGAGCCATGCTTGTGCTACAAGCCAGTACTGCAGTACAGTGTTTCCTCCTCACATGGCTCATTCTCCTGTAAAACTGTACAGCTACCATGGGGGAAGAAAACACACCAGTTTTGCCAACCCATCTACCCTTCAGAAATGCTCAGCAGGCAAGAACCACAGTAGTGGTACTCCATCTTTTAGAATGATACTAAGAACTGTGATAATGCAACTTCATTTCTGTCTATTCTCATCCTCAGCTGTGGCAGGATGCTTACAGACAGAAAGAAGAGGCAGTTTTCTTACACAGTGGAATTTTTGCATGGAACAAGATGTACAAAGTCCCTCACAAACGACCTGCAGATTCTAAGCATTTGATATCACGCATTTTCAAAATTTTCTCTGTGCTCTTTTTGTCACAAAAAAGCACAAAACAATGAAAAAATAGCCTTTGATTTCAGTAAAACATATTGCTCCCCATGCAAGCAAGGCATTGCAACATGCTTTTAGGAAATACTTTCCAAACCCAGACACCAGATTCCCACCACATACATGAGCAGGACTCATTAGTTCAACACGGTAATTAAATGCAACGGCTTCACATCCCAAATGCATCCATGCTTCTTCTGTCAAAAGGATGGGGAAAATTTAACTACAGCCTCTTCCACTAGAACTTCTCCAGGCAGGTAATTTAAAATACTGCCATGTATTAACACATGCTGATTCTATTTGTTTGACAAGGATTTCTGTTAAGTCAGGACAGCTTGAGAACACCACAGGTTGAATGGAAGAATTTCAAGCCTCACTAGGTAGTTCATTATGTATTAAAAAAAATAAAAATCAATAATCCCCCCATGGGAATAATTTAATAGGCCACATGGGTACAAAGAGGGACTGCACAGTTACAGACATTCAAAGATCAATACAAGAGAAAGCTGACACCATGGTACTGGGATGGGATACAGAGAAGTTACTGAATCCCACTGCTGGGAACTAGTTTGAAGCAAACACGTAGAAAAGTCTGATAACAGATCAAATTATCTGGAAATGTGGGACTCAAGGACTAAATCACTTTTCCATTCACTTCTGAGACAGCATCCTCACTCTACATGAAATAAAAAACTTCAACAGGAGCAGAAAGGCATTAATAGCACATTCCAGTCACCTCAAAACACCCAGTACAGTCACACTGCACATCATGATACCCTACAATGGATGCTCCTGACCAGCACTCTCCAAGCCAAAGACCCAGCAGCCCTCAGTACAAAGCCCCTACTGTGAAAGGACCAGCTCACCATGACCTCACTGGTGAAGTATTTTTCAATTTTAGGAAAGTGAGATGAGATGATCTCAAACTTAATTACTACTGAAATTAAATGCCCCAGTTAGATTACCGTAGCAGATAGCACTCTTATTGTTCAGCAGAGCAAACAAAGCTATTCCTGTGATATGACAGCCTGTTGTCTTCTGTGCACTGCTGCAACTTCTCTGAGTGGCAAAGGGCCAAGGACCAAGAGGTTCCTTCTTTCCCAACATTATTTAGTCCTTGCTCCTGCCCCTGAACATCAGCTTCAGCTGTGTGGTTGGGAAAGACGGGAAGGGGTTAACCTCGGCAAGAGACCTCAAAGACACTTCTCAAAGGAGGCCTCCCACACAGAGTTACTGGAGGAGGCCAAGAGCAGCAGCTTCTGAAGAATCTTCAGAGACTCACAGTGAACCATCTGCAGATCACAGTGCTGAGAGCTAGCAGGCACCACTAAGCAGCTGCCCTTCTTCACATTACATTTTGATCACTTCAGTAAATAAAATCACTGCAGTAGTGATAATAAAACATTACTAACTTAATTATTTTTCCTGTGCTCAGACACTTGAAGCTTGTCTCAAAACTGCAACTCATGAAAATATATTCAACATCTCTTTTTAAAAAGTGGATAGTGAAAGACTTTACCTTCTTTCAATGACTCTCCAAAGCTGACGCCAAAATTCCAAGTTTCTCTCAAATGGGGTTAGAATTAACTTTTTCTCTTCCTCAAGGCTAAGGCAAAACAGAAAAAAACGATGTCACATTTGGTCCATGGCAGGCTGTAAGCTCACCACCAGTTCTTCCCTAGATCCAGAAGGCTTTAGTTTCGCAGAGAGCAGTCAAACCAAAGTCATATATAGGTACTATTTCTGATGTTTTTTCAAACAGATCAAGCACCCAGGTAAACTGCTGTCAGTGGCACTGTTTTAGTGCTGACACAATGGCTCCTGATCTTGCCAGTGGAGAAGTGGTAAAAGATGGAAAGAACAAGAACTCATCAAGAATCTGCTTGCGAAATTTGAGAGCCACAATAACAAATGAGAGAAGTTATCCCACTTGCCAGCAGTTATTTCTTAATTGAGTACCACTTGGAAAAAAACAATGAAATTTGGGGATGGTACCTGGAATACATCTATACAGCTTTTAACTTGGTGTTACCACCACCTGAACAACTTTACTCAGGGCAAGCATGAGTTTGCAGGGTGTGAGCAGATACCATCCAACTCTCCAAGCCAGTGGATGCAGCACAAGCTGCCATATGCACACTGGCAGCACTGCCTTCTATTCAGAGCAGCACTGTTGCTCTTAAAAGACACATCCAGTAACCCTCTACTTCACAGGCAAATGGAGAACATCACAAGCCATCTTGAAGTATTTTAAAAGAACACGCACACACAAGACAGCTTTGCAGAGCTGACCACAAAGACCCATCTGGACTGTGGCTGGGATGTCCAGCCTCCCACGACAAGTACAGGGAGCTAATGAATAGACATTAGTTTTATTGGTCCAACAAGAATAAATACAACCCACTGTCTCCGGTGTCACTAAATGCCACCAGCTACTTACCCAGCCACAAGCAGCATACTCACTGGGCAAGCTGTCGCCTCCACTCGAGAAAGCTGTCTCTCTCTGCTTGCTTCAAGTCCTCTGCGCTGGTTGTCCTATCCCAGCGTGGCCTGTAACAAGCATATTTTGGAATGAGTAGTCAGAAATAGCAGTCAGTCCAGCTACATTACTTCAGTAAACATAAAGAACATAGACACCACACATTCAGCTATGCTGAGGTAGTGGGTCAGATGTGCATGCACGTGCTTTCAGCAGCTTTAAGTACACCTTCTTTCCTTACTCCTTCCAAACTCCATTAGCTGAGAGCATGTAAACCAGATACCCCAAAGCTGTTTTCTTGAACTAAGGTTTGTAGGGTCCTTAAGAGGGGGGATTAATCTCTCTATTTGCCATGCACAGAGCTCTGGAAAGGCTCACCAGGATGCACCTGCTCCAGCAGTACTAAGCTTTGGGCAGGAAAGCCACACCATCAGGCCAGAGAGGCTGGCACTGGCAGCACTCACATGGCAGGCAGGAACCCGTGCTGTGGGTTACAGCTGGCTCATGCAAGCTAGTTAGAGGCTTCTCCAAAAGCACGGTATTGCCAACTTGAGAGCTGTCCTCAGACTTGCAGCCACAGAGCCCCACTCAGCCAAGGGGCATCCAGGCCCAGCCCTGCAGAACGCACCTCCGTGGGATGCGCAGGAACTCCTGATTCTCCTGGTGCAGCTGCCGAATGCGCTGGGCCTCCTGTGCTGTGAGCAGGCCCGTGCAGCTCTGGGCAGACACGATCTGGGCATTCAGACGCTCTGCCGGAAGGGAGACAGTCATCCAAAGCCACCTGTCCCCAGCCCTGCTACCCCTG
>VZRR01003477.1:293695-435832 GCA_013398015.1 Oreocharis arfaki | reverse complement strand
CCACACCAGTACAGCAGTTATCCTACACCAGTACAGCAGTTATCCCCCACACCAGTACAGCAGTTATCCCCCATGCATGACTTTGCTGCTAGAACCCTCTGGCTGCAGTGCTGGCTCAGCAAATTCCTAGCAGAGCATACAGCATGGTACAGCTGTGCAGGAGACCCTGAGGTCACCAGGGTCTGCTGGAAGCTGGTAAGATCTGCCTCCTCCCTGTTTGGACTCCCAGCCCGATTCCATAAAGCCCTTTCGGTTACTGCTGCTTTGAAGTAGGCTGAACCCCCTGCCTCTTCACAGCTCTCACTGCTGTTACCAAAGAGAAAAAAACCAAGGAAATCAGACCCTCCAGGCTGCCACCAGAGAGGCAGAGGAGCAAGGACCGCTATAGGCACAGGGTATTGCACGGGCCTGTTGTGCAGCAATAGTAAGACAGAGTCTTCATTGCACCTCTGGGCTAATCTAGAGGTGAGGTTCATCAGCCAGGCCATTGATGTTCATTATTTCTGCTCTCCAGTCTGGGCTTCCGGGACTTGAGACATGGCCTGAACTCAGGTACGCTCCATGGCCATGCAGCCTCCCTGTGAAAGCAGTTTCATGTACACTTACACTCATGCTGCCCCATGGCACCTCTGTAAGTAAAGCTCTGCAGAAAGCTATTTCAGGACCCAACATGACTCTCCCTGATGTCAGGACCAATTAGTTATATCCTGCAAAGGAAAAAAAGTCTACTAAAGCCAGCTCTGGTGGGACAATGACATTAAGATATTCCAGGTGCTCATCTGGGTTCCCAAAGTGAACCAGGAGCTAAACATAGCCCTGGGAAAGTGGCAGGAGGGGGTGGCTGCTATTCTCTGCACTGAGGTCTCCTAGGGCAGTCATCTCCTGCATGGGCCATCCCTTCTCTTTTGTCCTCTGACCTTCCCTTGCTCTGCCCTTGGGCAGACTATAGCTCCTGCACTAAGGCAATAGCTGAGATCAGTGTGGGCTCATCTAGGTGCGCTTGCTTCATTCTTTATCCCACTCACCCAGGCCATCAATTCTCACTGTCATTTTCCAAAGAAATATCCATTTGAAGGAAAAAGAGGAAAAAAATAATTAGTCAAAATAGTGAGAGACAGAGAACTTTAGGTATTTCATATTCTCATTGTCCTCCCCCACAATGGTATTATCCTTCTCTAAACAGATGCTGAGCCGAAGACATAACAACACCCTACTTCCCCCAAATAGCTCGAGTGAAACAAATGCAGGAAGTCTGAAGGAGTTGGAGCAGAGCTGTGGCCAGACAGGAGCCTGGGCATCCCCATGGGCTCCTTGGGGCCATGGGGGCTTCACAGGGCTGACAGCTGAGCTGCAGTGAGCCAAGACCCGGGGTCTTGCCCTCTGTGAAATAGGGGCTGCTGCCCTCGCACTACAAAAGATTTGACATGGGAGGTCCTGGCCCTCAGTCCCCATGTCTGGTCCTGGTGCTGTCCCCCGTCCCTAGGAGAGCACCAGCAGGGCAGCCCTGCAGCATGGCAAAGGCAGCAGCAGAGACACAGAC
Organism: Oreocharis arfaki; assembly: GCA_013398015.1. Classification (NCBI taxonomy): domain Eukaryota; kingdom Metazoa; phylum Chordata; class Aves; order Passeriformes; family Paramythiidae; genus Oreocharis; species Oreocharis arfaki. The sequence goes on along the minus strand of VZRR01003477.1, from coordinate 434,292 downwards.
TCCACAGCCCATCACAGCCCAGTCCTAGAAGCTGGTGGCAGCAGGCTGGCCTGTCTGCCCCTGGCATGGTGCAGCCCAGTGGGAGCACCTGCCAGCCAGCACAGCCCCGGTGCCAGCACCTGCCGCGATGTGAGGGAAGGACACCGGTGTCCCCTGGTTGGGTGCAGCTGAGTTCTGCCGCTGGCACCGGTACCTGCTGCGTTTGGGGAGCCCTGCTGCTCCCACTGTGCCATGCATGGGGGACGAGGACATCCCAGCCCTGAGCAGCTGCCACGGGGAATTGCTTCATATGGGGGTTTGAGGTTCCCCTGTGACACCTGTGTGCTGTGGGGACAGCCCTCCCTGCCCTCTTCCCAAAGCAGGGGTGACAGTCTCTCTCCCAGGCAAGTGCCAAGCCCCACCAAGTACCTGGAGCTGTGCTGGGACCCCTGGCAGGAGCTGTTTTATCAGGATCAGAGTTACCACTTGCTACGGGAAAGCCCCCGGCAAGACCCCCATGGAGACAGGCAGACATGGTTCATCCCCAGGGAAGAGGCAGCTCCTCTTCAGGGCTGCCTGCAATCCCTGAGAGCCTTGTCCAGATTCACCTCTAGAGCAAGGCTCAGTTGCTGCTGCTGGGAGTGACAGTTCTTCAGCAACTTTTCACAATTGTCTATAATGGCAGAACCATCAGTAAGGCACTCAGAGGTGCAGTTAGACCTTCCCTCCCTGAGGAATACTGTTAACTGAAACCCAAGCACAGAGGCAAGGAAATTGCTCGATTAAGTAGTTTGGTAATTGTGAAAAAGAAGAACTTGTTTTCTTTGTCTTGCAACAGCAAATTGCACAACATGACCTGCAATGGCTTCAGCTCAGCAGGTTTTCAGGAGGAGGTTGTGGGGTGATTTAAAATCCAGACTGTGAGGAGGGAAATGACTCCGAACCAGCTATGGACTGTGTGGGATCCATAAGGAATGTGGCAGTGGGTGATTGAGGTGGCAGTGATTGTGTTTGGTTTGCTATTCAGGTGCCCTACCCTGCATGGGTGAGCTCTCCTCTCCTGTTTGGGGGCCAGCTCAGAGAGGACCTGGCTCAGCCTCAGGGCTTGTCCATGTTCCCAGGGCAAGGTGAGCTAACGGCCACGTACCAGAGATGCATTAAGCAAGAGGAGCTTTTATGAGCTCATTTTGCTGGGTTGTTTTAAGAACCATTATGGTGATGATGACTTTTAGCCCTGTAACATAAAAATACTCTTTGTCAAGGTGAAGAGATGCTCTGCAAGTCAATCCAAGGTGGAAGGAGAAGAAAAGTCACTAGGAGAGGTCAGTTAGGATTAATTGCTTGTCCTGCTGTTATTGCTATGTACTCCAGGCCCAGACATGAGCTGGATGTGCTAGGTGCAGGACAAAACAATAGAAGACAAAAATAGGTAGTGCTGAGAGGAACCAGCATCAGATACCAGAAAGAGCCCAGGCCAGGAGAGCAAGCCCAATCTGAGGTGCCTCTCCTTCTCCTCTTTGATTCCTTCCCCTCCCCAGGTGCTGCTGCCTCATCCTGGTTTTGTCATTCAGATGCAAACAGGAATGCTCCAGCTTGAGGCTAAGACCACTGACACCTTACATTTAATTCAGCTCACAGAAGTCTACTGGATGCTAAGAGGAAAACGAAAAAATAATCCCACAAAATCCTTCAATCTCTGTTTTGTCCCAGTTATAAATGGTAAAATCTGTGCTTTGTTCTCAGCTGTTGTTGCAAAATTGAACCACTTTCAGCCTCTCACCTTACTTAACCGTGGGCTGCGTCCACGCAGAGCTGCTGAGTGCAGCATGGAATGAAAGCCCCTGCTTGGCCTAGAAACCTGGAATGTGTGAACCTCGTTAAAATGCACACAGGGAGCTGGGCTTTGGATTGGAGTGGAGCCAAAAGCCAGCGAGCCCCCAAAGGATGCTGTGTGGCTGTTCCCAAGACGAGGAGCACACCTCCAGCTGAGAGACACGCTGTACCTGACAGTCCCGTAATGCCTCCCGATAACAGCCCTGGCCTAGAAATAGCTCAGTGCTAGATGATGCTCTCCAGAGACTGATGAATGTTGCTGACTCTCTGCAGCATCCCAGCAGCTGGCTCCTGCCTGGCCTCACTGCCCCTTGGCTCACCAGCACCAGGGCCTGCCTTGAGGACCTGCAGCACCCTTGTCTGATGAGCACCGAGTTTTGCTTACCTGGGATGGAGGGAAAACATCTTGGGTCCTGCAAACACTGCAGGCACATTAGCCTCCCCTGGGCCTCTGCCTCCCTGAGCAAGTCCAGCATGCAGAGCTGCCAGGATAGTGTTTCCCTTTCTCTTTGGAGATGTGACCCTGGGAAGGGAATGAGCTCTGTTACCTCCTCCAGCTGGGAGAATGCCAGTGCTCAGCAGTGCCAGCTGGTGACCTCCTGGTATCACCATGTCCTGCTCAGCCATGGGCTGCACACCCTCCCTGGACTCTGTGAGGCTGGGGATGCTCCAGCAATGAGACCTGAGGCCACTCCAGCCCCATTCCTAGCCCTCTAAATACCCTAGTGCTGCTGCCGCCCTGAGCTGGCTGTGGGGTGCTGCCCCCCAAGTCATCCCAGGTCTTTCTGCACCCAGTGGCAGGTGGCTCCTGGAGAAGCCCTGGCCTCAGCCAGGAGCGAGATGTTTGGTGAGCCCTGGATGTGGGACAGCAAAGGTAACTGCAATCTGCTGAGTTCCTCCTGCCATCCAGCCAGATCCATGCTCTTGGCTGCTGTGCAGGATCTCTGTGCAAAGCTGAATGGCTGCTGCACTTCATTTCCCAAGTGGCCACTGTTTATCAATGAGCAAAGTGAGCCCTTGGCCATGCGAGCAGCGCTCACCAGCAGTTCTGCACAGTGCAGCGACCTGCAGTGCTGGAGGGTCGAAGTGCAGAAAACCATTCTCCTATCCGTCCATCCATCCTCTCTCTGCAGAGAAGGCAGGGATGCTCCTCCTCTCAGCAGGTAATATAGGGAGGATAATTCACTTATGAAGTAATTTAGTGTAATTCTTAGTTATTAATACTGTGCTTTATGGTTTTTTAGGTTCTGTGCAATCGCTCCCCTGCTCTGACTCATGCTGTTCCAGGGAGTAAGAGCTGTGCACTGTATTAGCACTGCCTGCAAGATGCATGAGCTCCTTAGCTGCTGCCTAGCCTGGCTGAGGGGATCCTTTCACCTTCTTTCCACACTAGACCCCCACCTGCCCCTGCAGTGTAGCAAGAACAGCCTGATCTCTGTAACCTGCCCCAGCTCATGGCCCTGGGCTCCTGCAGCAGCACTGATTTCTCTGCAGTCACTCTACAGGGGAGCAAAAAGCTCCCTGGTATCTGTTTTATCTGTGTCCATCTTAAGCACTGGAGAAAGGTGTTATTGGAGCTCAGCAGAAGGGTAATTTTTTTTCTTTTTACATGACTGAAATATGAGTTACATGTGCAAAGCCATAAACTGTGTCTGATGCCCATCTGTCCTTGTTCACCCACAATAACTTTCAAATAGTGTCTCAGATCAGCACCATGGGGGCCTGATTTGCACCCAGAGATCTCCCCCTCACTGGTTCGCTGTCCAGAAGGCCCAATGCATTGCTCCCAGAGGCTGGGCAGACAAGGGCTGTGTGTGAGCAGCCTGGTTTCTGACCCAGACTCCAGCTCCATGACAGGGTTCCCTGCCTCAGCCCCCCATTCCAAAGGTTCATTGAGTTGCCACTATCCAATCCCTCCCTCAAGGACAGGGCATTTTGCTCAGTCACAGCTCCCAGATCTTCAATACAGATGATTTATCCCATGTTGTGGGGGCTGGGGGTGTGTTACTGACACAACAGCTCTCGTCACCTGACATCTGCAGTGAGATGACGATGTTTCCACGGAGTCACATTTGGCTCACTGCTAGGGCTGCCTCAGTTTCCCTTCTAGGTGGCTGAGCCAGGAGCCAGCATCCACCTCCCTCTGTGCTCCCTCCATGGGAGTGCAGCAGTGACTCTGCCGCTCGTGCATGCTCCCTTTGGATCCTGGATTCATCACCCTGTCTGTGGGTCAGGGAACCATGACCCACACCAGCCACCATGCGCAGGACTTGCAGGGATGTGTGGGGACAGTGAGGCCAATGCCACCCCACATTGCCACCCTCTGCCAGCCCTCTCCTTGGCAGGGCCTGGAGGTGGGGGATGCTGTGCCTGGGGCTGGCATGTGTGGCAGCTGGAGATGTTTTAGGTAGCTGTCCAGAGGGTCTGCTGGGCAACCAGGTTTCATGAGTTATTTATGAGCTATGGGAGGGAAGCGGTTGATAAATAATACATTGGCACTCTCACATTCCGCGTGCGTGTGTCTACAGATAAATATTTCATTCTCCAGGAATACACATAGATGCCTGTTGATAAATAAAAATTGGAAAATGTTCTGTTGGATGGTTTTAAATACGACTCTCCCCTTGCATCTGAAGAACATGGTGTACCTGGTGTACAGCACAAAGATGCTAATTTCCCTCAGCAGAGGCTGCCTTAAATGTATCACTGCAGCACACTGGGCACGGTGCCTAGTGTAGCACACACACCCCAGAAACACACGGCCCTGGCTTTTCCTTCCACACCATTATTTTAACATCACTTTTATAACAACACTATTCAAGCAGCTTTTCTAATTATACCTTGCACCGACTGGGCTCAGGACACAGCTGTCAGCCTTCTAAATATTAACAGAGAGACCCAGAAGGCAGCACATTTCCTCCTGTAAGTGTCACTGGAATTTGCAGTGTGCTCAGGCATGACTGGTGATGCCAAGCTTGTTACTGCTGTTTAATTAGGCAGGTGGCTTCTCACATTGGAAAAGCATGAGATACTGAGTGGGATGTGAGCAAACCCATGGGTCCCACCAGCCCTGCCAGCAGCACGGAGCTGCCGTGTGCTGCTTCCTACACCTCTTGGGGAGCCAGGGCTCTCCTGGACTTGAAGGCAGCTGGAAGGAGATGGAGCCCTCTCCCCAGGGAGCACCTGCCCTCAGTACTTGCTACTTGGAAAGCCCCAAAGCCCGGGATCCAAGGCCAGCACCCACATGCAGCTTTGGCCTCTGCCAGCCCAGCACCAAGGGTAGGTGAAGGAGTCGTTTTCCTCCTAAATACGGTTTCTAGAGCAGGTCGCTCCTGGCTGCCTCTGAATGCAGTGCTAGAAGTGTATTTAGCAGGGTCATTGTTCAACTTGGCCTTCACGGAGAGGGCAGTGGGCTGCAGATGCCCCGGCAGAAGCCTCTGGCACAGCCTGGGCAAGCAGCATGTGCCAGCAAACAACTGAGTGCCGATCACGCCTTGCCTGGCTGGTTCACCAGGAGACGCCTATGCAACATATTGACACATTTGGAATTTTTCCAGTGGCTGGATTTGGCTGCACTGACTTGTGATTTTTTATGAGTAACCCTTTTTTGTGCCCAGTTATCACAGCTGGGTGCTGTGCCACGCTGGCTCTGGTCCCAGCAGCGTGCGGGAAGCTCCCAGCACCCGCCACACCATGCTTTGTGCCAGCACCCAGAGCAGCAGCGAGGTGCTGGAAATCCCAGGGACCTGCAAATCCCAGGGACTGGGCTAGGCCGCAGCGGCAGAGCTCGGCGGGGAGACTTTGATCGTCGGCCAGGGCTTGTCCCCATCAGCGGTCCCAAGCAGGGATGTAACACATCAAAGGGCGAGGAGGAATAGCTCCTGCTGAGCACAGCAAGGCTCCGTGCCACAAGAGACTGCCGCAGGCCCCTGGGAAAGGCAAGGCGCAGGGAGCCGCTGCCCCAGGGAGGGGAGGCTCGGAGGAGCTGCGGGGCAGATCCAGGCTCAAAGAGAAAAAATAGGGAAGATAGTCCAAGGAAGGAAACAGAACAAGGAGGCAGTGGAGGGAAAGCCAGTCAGGAGGCTGGCGGTGGGCCTCCAAGAGCATGTCTTGTGCTTTCTGGAGCCATGAGACACCAAGTCATTGGGGTTTGTCTTTAGCAGCCCTTCTCCTCATCATCCTCTGCTAGGCTCCCTCACTAACAAAGCTGTCCATCCAGCTGGCAATGAAATTGTAGCCACGTTTCTTTCTCGGCATTCCCTGATGGGCATTTTATCCTGGGCTCCCCCAGGAAACTGCTCTGCCAGCCAGAGGAGTTAGAACACATGAAACTCCATAGGGAGCAGGGATGCAGGACTATTCCAAGAGGTGCTGCAACTCAGGTTTTGGAAACTGGACTGCCAAAGGGACACACCTGACAGTGTACTGGGGGATGCACAAAGCACCCCGAACCTGCTGAGAACCTGTGGATGTGGAGGTCCAGGATTGCACCTTGCAAAACGTGACTCGGCAGGCAGTGGGGAGAAGTGCTTTGATGTCGTGTCAGCCAGCTGGAATTACAGCCCCATCCGCTCTTCCTTGAGGGAGATCTGCATCCCTGGGAGGAGGCTTTGAGACAGAAGGGCACCACTTTGACACTAACAGGGGCTGCACTGCCTGCTCACTCTGAACATGGACTGCCATCTCTGCTCATGCTGTACCTTCATCCCCTGGCACCTTCTCCCACTTGCCATGTGGCATCACTGCCAACTGCCAGGAGAGGTTCATTTTGCCCATCCTCCTCCTTGGCAAAGATTTTTTGTGTGGTGGCGCCTTTTGCTTTTCCCCCACCTGGTGCTTGCATGAAGCATGCAGAGAGATGATTTTAAGCCTAGGAAGTCTGAAGCCACAGTACATGTAACTAATGGAGGAAGTGCAGGAATTTTATTTCTAGTCTGATCTAATCCTTGTGCTGCAGGTCCCCACTTCTTCCAGCTCCATTAGGAAATTCCCAGGCTGTGTAATATGTCAAGAAATAGACTCAGAAGGAAGATGCATGGCACCCAAGCCTCATCTCATCCTACTTTAATATTGGTTTATCACACTGAATAAACTGGAGTAATTGTGCAGAAAATTGGTCCATCCACATCATGCCCATCACACAAGAGGATTTTCTGCTCTGAGTAACTTGCTGTCACCAGTGGCCAGACCCACCTCTGACAGCAGTTTCCTGGGAACACGAGGCAGTGTAAGGGTGTTGTGGGGGCCCGGGGCTTTACCCCCTGGGACAGCAGGGCAGCGCCTCACAGTGGGACAGAGCAGGACACGGGGCAGTCCCACTGCTGGGCTACCCCAACGTTGAAAGTCCACCTGCAGCTCTGGACCAGAGGTGCCCATGGCCAGGCAGGCACAGCATGTCGGTGCTCTCCTCTTTACTGCTGGTTTGGGGAGTGATGCCATCACAGGAGTGGGGTAGAGGCAAAACCACCATCTCCCCAGGAATATGTGCTTCCTCTGACTGGTGTCTGCAGGCAGGGCAGGCTCTGACCAGTGCCCAAGCCTGGGGCTTTGTTCCCTGCAGGACACTGACCCCACATCCTGTTCCTGCTGGTCCTGGCAGGGGAGTGTTGGGATGGCAGGGACAGACACAAGCAGGTCACAAGGACAAGTGACTGAAATGTCCTACATAACAGCGTGTGGGAGAAAAGCCTCCACCCCAAGGACTCTTGTGATGCCTGTGACAACCAGAAAGGGAATAAAAATAGTGCCTATTGTTGTGTGCAGGCAGCAGGCTGCAGCAGGGTTGTGTAATGGTACCAGCCAGCACAGGCTGCCTCTCCCAGGGACAGCAGGGCTATGTGGGTCAGCTGGGCACAGCCCAGTATGGGGCCAGGTGGCAGTGGTCCCTGGTGGAGGGGAGGGGTGACCCAGCCACTGCCCTAATGCCCAGCTGGACCCCCCCAGGCTCCAGTCTGGGGCTGGTGCCAGCAGCTGGCACAATTCTCTGCTGTGTTTCCCCAGCCTGCCCTTCCCTGGAGCAGACCAGGTCCAGCACCTCTCCTCTAGCCCTAACCAGCATTCCAGCTCTCCTCTGGGTGCTGTCCACTTCCCCTGCCTCCTCTCAAGCCAGAGAGCCCAAAGCCAGCCAGGAGCAGCCCCACCACTGCCCAGTGCAGGAGGCACTCCCCACTGTCCTGCTCCACACAGAGATACATTTCCCCTTAATCCTAGTCTGCAAAACTGTGAGATTAAGAAGGGGAAGATCTTCCCAGCAGCCAGCATGGCATCAGCAGGAGCCAGGCCAGGTGGACTTGCAGCTGTGCCAGGGCAGCCATGCTCCTGTCCTTGCCCTGTGCACTGTCAGATTTTGCAGCTAGTGAGCTGCTGTGCTTTGCTGACTGGCTCACAAATTGCTTTCTGATACCATGGACCTGCCAAGTGTTTTAGCAAAACCAAGATTTTGCTTTTTAATGGATTAAACACAGGTCTGTTGACATCAGCAGGAGCTGGTCTCTGGCCAGAGGTGTGGCTGCAAGGTAAGTGGGTCAGGGAAGCAGCTTTCACAGACACCAGCCAGAGCTCGGAGCTGCCTGCCCGCTAGAGATGAAGCCCGGCACTCTGCCGGCACTCAGAAATCACTTGCAGACGTGGCTCAGCACAGGCAAGTGCCAACCACTCAGGTATTTGTGGGTTTTGATGTACCACTATATCTTAACCTGATCAGGACCCCCTGGCTGTCAGTGGGCTCGGGTAGGAGTCAGACAGGGTCCAGGAAAGAGTGCAAAGCAGGTCGGTGTCGCTGTCAGATCCACCGAGCACCAGCCTGACCTGCACTAGGGACTCAGGAGGGATGAACACACACATCTGCAAGGCAAAGGCAGTGGTCTCCCCCAGTCCCTGCAACCTGACACCCCATCTGGCTCCTCTGCTCTCCTTAGTGGCGGCAGAAAGCAAAGGGCTCAGGTGATAAAGTCAGAGACACCAGAGATTCACCCCAGCAGTACCCCCAGTGCATTGCTTCATGATAGCCCTGGGCACAACTTTTCTTATGAAGTGCCAGAGCAAGATGTTCTCATCTTGCTGTAAATCTTCACTGTACTCACCAGCACTTGAAGTTTGTCCCTACTGAATCCCTGTGTGACTCTCTCCCTCCATCTGGGGAGCATGCAAATACTTTTGGAGTTGATAAGTCCTTTCTATGTCAACTTTCAGGTTTATTTATACAGCAAAATATCGCTTCATTATAATGCAAATGGAGGAATCCCTGGGAAGCAATCAAAGCAAGCAGGGAGGTTTGTTTGCACCGTTTCATGTCAGACAAGCTGGGATGAAAGGATCAGCCGGCAGGAGCCTGCAAATGCCACCTACAAGTGCCACCGTGCTTTTGCCGTGCTCATGCGGACAAAGGGCTGGAGCGAAATGGGGCCCCTCTCCATGCTGGCTCAGGTAGATAACCTTCCTTCCCATGGCTCCTGGCCATTGCCTGATGTGCCAGTGCCACCAGAACAGATTCCCATTAGTTGCAGCACTTCCCACAGCAGACAGCCGTGTGCTGTCCAGCCAGCTCGGCAGCTGCTGGCATGGCCAGGCTCTGTTCAGCCCTGCACCCAGCAACCACCCGGCCCATTGCCCAACACCTAATCCTGCCCACAGTCCTGTCTTCTCACCTCGCTCCTGTGTCTCTATTGCAACTAAAAAAGCAAAGCCCTCTGGGTGGGCCACCGGTGGCCAGGATGGCGAGGGGGCACCACAGTGGGCAGCAGGAAGGAGAAGAACAGCAGGTGCAGCACCGCCAGTGAAAGAGCTGGCATGGGAGGTCATGGTGTGTGTCAAACAGTCACCACAAACCTGTCCCCAGGGGAAGAGATGGGCACCATGGCCACCACTCCCCAGTGTGGGAGTGCCCAGCTCCCCTCTGGGCACTCCCAAGAGTGTGTGGGGCATGGGGACAACATCTCCTCCCCAACGGCACTGCAGCCACAGGAACACCCTGCAGGGCCAGGGGTAGCAGCTGCTGTTGGTAAGGCAGGTTGGCCAGTAATGCAGGTTGCTGGTTCCGGCTGGGAAAGCGGGATGCTGTCCTGGGTAGGGAGGCAGGGCTGTGCCTGCAGCCCCCGGCCAGGCACCCATGGAGCACTGAGGAAAGAGGACCTTTGCCCACCGTTTGCAGAGAGACAGATCCATGGAGAGGCTGCTGGAGGCTCACCAGCTGCAGACGTTGTGTGCTGTGCAGGGGTGGATATTTGCAGTTCAAGAGGAAAGCCTCTGGCACGGCTCAATCCAGCTGAAGCAATTGTGCTTAAATAGAGTCACTAGGTGCAAATGGCTCATAATGAGGGAGTTTAGTTGGAAGAATATTTTTAGAGTAATTGCAGATTTGCTTGATAACACCGACAGCCTAAACGGGTTTGCACTATCTTTTACATGGGGAGCAGAGAGCTCAGTGCCTGGTGACAGTGCTCCTGGCCCAGCTCTCAGGGGGTGCCCTGAGCACATCCCCCGACAAAAAGGGCTGATTTTCCCCATGATCTGACTGTCCCTGCTAGGGCGCTCACACAGGAAAGGCTCCTACCTAGGCAGCACCAAATATTTAGCTGAAGAGGGTCTTGGGGCACCGGGACACATGTGTTCCTCCTGCCCTAAAGGGGTGCACTCCTTGCAAACCCCTGGCACGAGCTTGACCTCCTCCAAGTGCCTCCCCATAGGAAGATGCCGACATTGCAGAAATAATCAGCCTATTTTTAAAGGTTAGGAATGCTCCTAGCAAATCCTCCCCTGAGCTTCCTTCCCCCCAGCTTTTTCTCACCCTCTGCCTCTCCCCTGAGATAGCAATCAATGATACCGCAGGTTTAATTAATGTTTTTGACTTCCAGCACAGGGATGTGATTTCTCCTCTGTGCTTTTGCCAGGAGTGGTCTTATCCTGCCAAACAGGCAGGTAATCTGGGCAGGCAAGACTGGCTTCATACCTGCAGCTCTAACAAGGTTGTGCCTTTGGGATTTGTGGCAGTACTGGCAAGGCAGCAGAGCCCCAGTACTTGCACCAGGCATCGTGTGGTGTTGCAAGAAAAGCTGTGAGCTCAGGCAGAGTAATGCCAGGATCTGCACAGGGAGAGGAGGAGGAGGAGGCACCCCCTGGCACAAGAGCAGCCAGGCTGGGTTTCTGTCCAAAAGGATGCCCTGGTGCAGAGAGGGCAGCAGCCAGGATGCTGGCTTGGTCAAGGGACACAGGACCCAGTGTGTTGCTTTAAAGCAAGAGCAGCATCAGCACTGACCTTGCAAACCTCAAGCCCTGGCAGTGACTTCTCCCAACAGCAAGGAGGGACAAGCTGCTCCCACAGGACCCCAGCCCATCACCACTGCAGCCCCTCAGGCCCCACTGCCAGTCTCTGCCACGATGCAGCACTGGCATCAGCATGGGGACACCCCAAGAGTGCTGAGAACAGCTGGCACATTGCTGTTGTCCAGGGCTGTTTTGGGGCCCTTCTAGTTTTGTCTGAGATAGTCAGACAATATAAAATTAGATTTGGCCTTAGTGCTAAAAAAGAAATGCTAATACCATTCAGCTGAGGGCTAAAGATGGGGCCACATCTATTAATAACCCTGTCATTTTCACCCTCTAGAGTGGGATTTCAAGCCAGCCTGCTCCAGCACAGCTGAAGACTCATTGTTGCTCAAGAGCCACCTTTAGCCATGACTGTTTCATGCAGGGTGGCAAGAACACTCCATGCAGGTGGTTGCTTCTCATTACAGGGATGCTTTTTCTCCTGGGGTGTTTAGTTAGTGCTAATCAGCAGAGATATGCCACTAGAGCTAAAGCAATCTCTGCTGGTCAGTATGGTCTGGAAGATGGTCAGGCAGCCCTGGGAGCAAAGCAGCAGTGAAGGCAGGAGGAATGGGGAGCTCAGGGCATGGGGTGCACTCAGCAGGTACAGGTTGGTCCAGGAGTAACAGAGGCTTTGGGTCCCCAGGGACATCAGTGTCAAGCTGGGAAGGCAATCTGTGCCAGCCACAGCAGTGAGAGGGAAGAAGGCCTGGACAGTTCCCAGTGTCATGGGTCTTCTGTTCTCATGCAGTGCATGTTGCAGGTGGGGAAGGGAAAGCTCAGACCTGCTCCCCTCCCAGCGGCACCCGCCCTGTCTCAGGTGGAGCAGGGAGACATGGTATAAGAGGAGGTGATGATCCTGTTTTTCCCGGTCCTGCCTGCATTCTCATGTTACTGCACTTCTGAGAACCCCAGAAAAAAACCTCCTATGGTCCATGTGAGGGCTTAGTCTATTAATCATCTATTAAACTAAAGTTTTGAGTTAAAGCATGCAAAGCCGGAGTTACCCAGTTCACATTTGGCTGAGCAGGAGTACCTGTGGGCAAAATATACCCCTTGCAGTGAAACAAAAAGCCATGGGTGAATAACGCACCCTGAGAGCAGAGCTTTGCCTCTTTCCAGGCATAAATCACCCATGAGTGGGCTGTGATGTTCTCTGCTTGCCTGTTACCTGCTGTGTGAAGCTCCCTTCAAACACTGCTGGCTCTGCAGGCAGCTTGAGTGCTGCCTCTGGGATAAGCAGGCTGCACCCTGACTTGCTTATTTTACTGTCAGTATCCCCAGGGTCCCTGGGCTACCACGGCCTCATGAAGCAGGGCATCAGCTAGCCCCCAGGCTGCCTCCATGCTGAGCCAAGGACTATTTCGCTTGTTCTGCCCCAAAGCACCTCCCATGAACATGACAAACACCTTATGCCTCCACAACAACTACCACCTCTTCCCCACAGACCCTCCACTGCTGCAGTGCCCACAAAACCCCCAGCAGACTGCCCTCAGCTGCTTCCTGCCCCCCAAACCTGCTGGGTGGGGGGCTGCTGGTGCCCCGGGCAGTCTGTGCATGGCGGGTGAGTGCCGGGCACCTGCGGTAGCCCTGCCAGGTACAGAGACCCCCACAGTGCCCGCTCCTGCTGCTTCTGGGGCCCCAAAATGAGGCATGCCAGCAGCCATCCCTGGAAGGGGAGGAGATGACCAGGCAAGCACCCATGGTTGCACAACCCCTAGTTTCCTTAGGAAACCAGCACAACAGCAGCCCTATTTCTGCCTGAACAGATGAAAACAGGGATGGGCCTTGCTGGAGGACACAAAGAGCAGTGCCAGAGGCAGTCCCTTGATCCCATAAGGAGAGGACAGTCCTGCTGTGGCAGCAAAACCATGTTCTTCAGCCTTGCAGTGGCCAGGCTCGGTCCCTGTGGATGCACCTGGGGAATGGCTGTCCCGCGCTGCAACCCCTGCCTGCAAGGAGCACTCTACCCAAAAGCAGCCAGAGCCATAAATGTTGGGTTGTGCCCAAGGCTCTGCTGCTCATTTACCCATCCCTGGTGCTGCTGGTGGCTGCATTGGAAACACTGAGCACAGCGTGTGCTGTCCTCCAGCCAGCTTCACACTTCTGATGAGCAAAGGGCAGGAGGGATGGCAGGTGTCTCCATGCCACGTGTGCCTGGGCTGCTGGGAACCATCAGCCTGACTGGAAGACTGCAGCTGGTGCTGCAGGGTGGCTGGGAGAATTTGTTAATTGCTTGCCGTGAAGTGCTGTAGTTTCTGTGAAACTTGAGACGGAGACCTGCTCGCTTTCAGGCACTGCTGCCTGGGCGATCGATGCACACCCACCTCGCAGCTGCTCGAGAGGCTGCCGGAGCAGTGAGCTCAGCCCTGGCTCTGCCTGTTTGCTGTTGCCTACTGAACTATTTCCCGGGCAGCAGGGATGCTGCATTAGCAGGGGGACGGCCAGGGCTGTTGATAGCAGGCAGGGTCAGGGATGCTGGGGGCTGTGCGGTCTCCAGGCTGGGTCCCTGGCTGCATGAGGCCAATGCAAACCTTCGGGAGCATCCTTGGCTCTTGCTCCTGGTGGTACCCCGGTCTTCCTGAGGACCTTCACGTACCCCAAAGGCAAGCTGATGGGCAGCACCATCCACCCTCTTGCTCTTCAGCCATCACAGGGTGGCTCTGGCTGGCTCCAGCCTCCCCATTCAGTCTGGCAGGGGGGCAGCACAGCCGTCCCTCCGAGCACAAATCCCATTAAACGCTCCACAGCGCTGAGCTGCAGCTCCAAGCCCTGAGCCTCCCAAAGGACATAAGGCTGCTTAGGACACCCTAAGCTCTTCATGCAGATGAGTACTTGAGGCCATCAAAGAGGTCTTAAAAGCTTAAGGCAGGTAAATGTTTAAACTGCTCTAAGCCCTCAGTGTCACAGCTGGGCCAGAGGGAAGTCCCCAGCTCAAAGCCATCTCTGCACAGTCTCCCTCTCCCACAGCACAGCAGCACTCGGGGTCACCAAGCCCTTGCTTCCTCAGCTGCATTGCTCCCCCAAGTCTTTCCTACTGTCCCTGCCGTCCTCCCCCAACCACATCCTCACTGCAAAGGCCCAGGCTGCCATGTCTCTCCCACCATATTTATTTTCTGTCTAGACTGTGGTAGTTTTGATATGCAGCCCTCCAAATCCCAGCCGTGAATTCTGCTCCCTCTCATCAGGAGAGTAATGAAATGAATGCTTTTTCGTGGGCAGTTACCCACTTAATTCAAGCTTTACCCCTGAAAAGCCTGAATGAAATTGCACAGAGTGTAGCTGGTGCCCCAGGGGTGTTTTCATAAATAAATCTGAAGGTTTCAGTGGGATCTTTAATACACACTAAATAGGAGTCTGTCACAAACTTGTCCTCTTGCAAAGAGACAGCAGAATATCTTTTATCCACAACAGCAGATCAATGCATACAGATTTTTCTCAAGTGGTTTCTTAGTGTCACTAATGACTTGTTCCTTCTGGTTGCAAAGAACTGTATTTGCAGTAACGGGATACCACAAATTACTTCACTTGCTTCCAAGATGCTGAAGCTGCCCTTAAGCTTAATACTGCAAGTTATTGCAGGTATCTCTGCCTCTTTCCTCCGAGGTACCATGAGAAAAGCCTTGCTGCTCATCTCCCTCCCAGGTCTTGTGTTCCTACATGTTTATTGTCAGTGTGGGAACAAACTCAGCTTTTCAGTTTGAGCCGTGCATTTGCCCTGGAGAGGACCCTGTATGTGGAATGCTCACCAGCTGAGATTCCATCCTGCACCTGCAGCCATTTCCCTCCCCAGACTCTGTTAACTCAGGAAGTGCCACTGGTGCAGCATTTCCAAACATACTCCCACAGGGCAGGAACACCGTGCCCCTTCTCAGAGCTGCCTGCCTTGGAGCAGGACTTACTTTCAAACTACTTCTTAATTTTTAGGAATATTTATTGTGCCTTGTTGATCACTGGACTTGATGGTCTTAGAGGTCTTTTCCAACCTAAATGATTTTATTGCTACATCATCAACCTGCAGTTTGCTGTTTAACTGTGCTGGGATACACACAACCTGCAGCACCACCTGCAGCACAGAGACACTGCAAAACCAAAGCAAATTAATGTTTTATTTTAACACAAGGAACATCACATCCAGCTGAAAGGTTCAACACCTGCACACATCCTTTTCAGCATCCTCCCCAGTCCAAGCCACTTTTCCACCTCATCATCCCATCTAGTGCACAGCACTGCTGCTCCTCCTGTGGCCAGTATGGTCCCAGTCTAAAATGACCCCATAAGGGACATCTTGTGACCTTCCCAGCTTTTGCAAGGAGATCACACAAGGACCAGTTGTGACCAGTGCTACCAATAAGCACCATTCCCTCTGAAGTTCAGCTGGGAAAGCGCCCGGCAGCCACGTCCCCAGCACTGCGCTGTGCGAGGGAGGAAGGGATGGATGGATGGCCAGCATGTGATGGATCACCACTTTTAGCCCTGTGACAGGCATGGGAATCTACTGTTGAGTCTTTCATAGGTTTTATCTCAATGCACAGCCATAAAGAAAGTGGAAAATGCAGCCAAGCACTTTGATGTGGATCAGCACAGAGAGTTCCCAGCGTTCAGGCAGTCACCTCAGACTCTCCAGGTCACCAGAGGACGTTTTCTTCTCCCAGCTATGGGCAGAGAACTCTGAGAAAACCCTGCTCCAGCCCCAGGAACCTGGCATGCGTGAAAATATATTTGGAGGGAGGGGAGAATTTCCATATGAAAGAAGGAATTGACTTGAGAAGAAACAGGGAGATTGCAGCATGACACTAACATGAAAAGCACATTCATGAATATGGACTGGGTAGGAGAGCCCAGAAACACCCATTTCCACATTTGCAAATGCAGACTTATTTTGCATGCAGGACAAATGCTAAAGGGGCTCTGGGTCCTTCCAGCAGAAACCTGCAGCAGCATGCTTGGGATGCTCCTGTGCTGCTGCACCAGGCTCAGACCCTGTGGACAGGAACACACCTGCAGGTCTCATCCTAAAAAGCATTGCTTGTCATGAATCCCACTGTGGGGATTGGAATGAGGCATCTTCAACATACTGCTTGCAGCACCACATATTCCTCCTCTTCCCCTGTGTAAAACTCGGCTCCCTAACTCACAGTCACAGTCTGGGAGACCCCCAGCACAGAAAATACTGGGATATATAGTTCTCTAAGGCTGAGGTTCCCTTTCTGTTGAAAGATTCACACATGTATTTCATAGTTTCTTTTAAAAAATCCAATCCCAGTCCAGCAAATTGAATCTTTCACCATGGTGCTAATTTTCATACAATTTCTAAGCCTAAAAAAGCAATTTATTAGGATACTATAACCATGCCATTACATCATGAGACAGGAAAATAGTGAGAGAACTTATTAAAAAGAAAAAAAAAAAGAAAAGTCAGGCTTACTCAGCTCTTAATGTAGCCCAAGTGATCACTCAGGCATCCTTGGAATGAGAATTTTGAATTAAGGGTGATGATAGCCTTAAATAATAACCTCCATACTGTCTACAAGGCTTTTATTCTATTAACTCCAGCATCTCAAGCAGGATGATAAATTCACTCACTAATGGTCAAAAAGCAGTTTTTCTTACAGCTTGTATTTTATTTCTTTTTTGCAGATACCATCTCTGCAATCCAGCCTGTGCCGGTGCCGACAGCACTTGCAAGAAGCCTTTCTATACAACTGACTTTTAACGACTGAGCAGCTTTGCTGCTGGGGAAGTTTTAGTCCCTGGGATGAAAATAAATGGGACATGCCTTTATGTCTCGCTACTCTGTGTTTTGCCAGTTCTTTTTTTGCACAGAAATATCGCCCGAGTCCCCAGGACATGAATAAGCACATTCACAACCCCAGCCCTCTGGTCTCTGCTGCCTGGTTCAGCTTCACTTCTCCTCTCTAGGTTCAGATACACTAATTTTTTAGAAATATCATGATTCCCTGAACTACCATTTATATCCCACCCCTGGTCTGTCACTATTTTTGTGTCAGGATTGCTGCAAGAGCGACAAGGACCCTGGCACTGCTGTGGGAATGCAGTGATTCAAACAAAGCCTTGCCTAAATGCCATGTCTTGTCTATGGACAAGGCAGGCAGCAACAAATAACTTTTTTGATTTATACTCAGGACACAGGTACAATAAGCAATTCAGTAAATGACATGAAATGCCAGCTGGGAAGGGCTAAGGCTCTCAGGGAATTTTCTTCTTCAAAAAAGTTGATTATTCAACAATCTGACATTTAAAGTGTCCTAAATTTCTTAAACTGGACTCTTGACTGGAAAATGCAATGGTGGCTATCACCTCTGTAGTGACAAAGGGGAAAATCCAAGTTCTGATTCCCCTGGCCCCTTCCCCTGCCTGGTACTTTTCCATGGCCTGGTTACCCTTTGGACACATCCCAAGTTCCTTCCTGTGGTGGTCTCTGAAATTCATTTAAATCAGGAAATTACTCTGCCTGTTTTTCTCCACAGACTACATGTGTCCAGGCTGACAAATCACAGCAGGGTGGATGTCAACCATGATTTAACCCTTCATATCCACAGCCAGGCCCTTCTGAAGGCCGCCTTCCCTCTCAGTTCAGTGTGCCGAGCCCACAGCCCCTGGAAAGGCTCATTTTATTTACTCGTGACTGGATCCTCCCCAACTCCAGTTCATCATCCTCAGGACTGCTCACAGCCCTCGGGAGTCAGGTGGTTTTAGGCAGGCGCCTGCTTGGCTGCACAGTGGTGGCACATGGATGCCCTCAGCACTCCCAGGACCCACGGCAGTGAGACCAACACCACTGGTGCCACAGACTGGACATGAGGGAAGGGGCTCCAAGGAGCCACAGGGCTGTGCAGAGGCTGCTGCTCAAAGGGACTGGAGGTTTTGCAGGTGTTGCTACAGGATGGGACGTGGCAGGGGCTGTTGGGCAGCCAAGCTTGGGGCAGCTGAGCAGGCCCCATCTCCCCGAGAGACAGCTGAGCCACAAGTGCCTTCAGTGATTAACATCAGCTCCTGACAGCTGCATCAGCCTTTCTGGGCCATCAGCTCCATGGGGAGGACCAGTGACTTTTCCAAGTCTGGAGCACTGCTGGCACAAATGCCTCTGCAGTGACCAAGCAGAGGTGCCACCTGAGCTCTTGCTGTGAGCACTGGCAGCTGTGGAGGCCAGGCCTGCTTAACAAGGTCACTTCTGCTTTTTTAAAAGACTTTCCCAATCCCCACGTGGGAACAGATCACACCCACGGTGGGGCATGGCAGCTGTGGCAGATAGCCAGGCACAGATTTGGGGTTGACTGTAACCTTTAAATTCATATTGGGAATGATTCGGAGAGACCCCAGGTCCTCGTGCAGCGATGATTCATTTGGCAAGGTCATGTACGTGGGAAACCTCCTATCCTAGAAGCATTATTCCAAGCAGGGCAAATGGCTGGTGCCCACTCCTACCATGAGCAAACTGCCCAGGCTGGTGTGTCCTGCCTGGCATAGCTTTCTGCAGAGGACCAGGGTCAGGAGGAGGGAACTTAAAGAGCAGGGCTACACCAAGGATTAGCCAGCCAAGGTTCCCGTATCCTCCAGCTCAAGCAGCCAAGCAGACCCTGCTGCTAGAAGACAAGAAGTTGGAAAAGATGATTAATAAAGGCTTGGGAACAAAGTTGGCTTGATTTCTTTTGAAATGGAGAGCAGCTCCTCAGACAGCAGCTGGCATGAGCCTGCAGAGCTTCCAGTGGGAAGGGAGATAAATGCCTGCCTGGACACAGTCCAACCCAGTGTGAAAGGAGACACATTAAGGAAGCAAACAAACACCTTTGCTTTCAGTCCCAAGGTGCTGAGATGGGCTTGTAAGACTTCAGCTGGGGCAGGGGCACCCCAGAGCTTGCTGCCCTCTGCCATTACACCTGAAGGCAGTGCCAGGCAGCATGGCAGGGTCACAGCCACCTGTACACTCATCCCTGTGTGAGCAGAGCAGAGGCCGGCAGGAGACAAACCCTTCCATCAAAGGCAGCTGGGCCAGGAGATGTGGGGAGCCCCTGGAGAAAGTTCCAGAAGTTGGCCAGAATGGAGATCAGAGCTGCTGGTCGTTTCAAAGTCTTCATTGCACTCACCCTATAAATCAAACAGGAAGATGCAGCAAACTCATCACAGTGAAATTAAATGGATTTCTCACTGGTGTTCTGCCAATGCCATGGAGCCTCGCTTCATCTCACTCATTTGCAGGAGCTTTAACTGAAAGCTTTTTCCCTGCACTGTTTGTGATGTGGGTAAACAAAGCACCAACTCCCGGCCAGAGTGACAGGGAAAGTGACACTGAGCATCTGCACTGCACAGCACCTTCTGCTAAATGGGGAATAGATCGGGGTACATACTCCAAACCCGTGTGAGGGTGGGGCTCCAGGCCCCCTCATCCAGCAGGATTGCAAAAGACCTGCTGGTTTCCACTGAGCTGCTCCAGCTTGCAGCTGTGGCTGTAGTCCAGCCACAAACCACATAAGGGAATTATTCTTTTAATGAGAAACAAGCCCCATCTCTTGAGTAGCCTGCAACACCTAAAGGGCTGTTTGTAAAGAAAATGTTTTATTTCCAGGGAGATGGCTCAGTTATGGTGGCTGTAAAACCCATTAATGAGAGGATAAGAGTTCTAGAGCTGTTACAAAATCCACTGGCTCATTTCTTGCTTTAGTGTTGCTTACAATTCAATTTTCACACAGGATCATTTGTTTAGCAGGCATTAATGCAGCAAAGGTGAGTTAACTGAATCTAGCATTCACTCATTCCCAAGATACAGTCACATGCTCCCAAAAACCTGTCTGCATGACTCCTCTGCCGGGATGGGGCCAGCACACAACCTCTCCCCACCACAAGCACTGGTGCACGTGGTCCCAGTGCTGCTTGCTGGTCCCTTGGCACTTCCCCTGGGTCACACCAGGCAGCTGTCCCTCTGCAGCCCACCTCCACCCAGGGGTGCTCATAGCTGCCTGCCTGGGGCACTTCTGCAGAGTCCCAGGATCATCTTTTGGGCTTTGCTCCTCATCTTCACAGTGCTCAGAGTACCCTGCAAAACCCAGCCCATGAGGAGAGGTCCCTTCTTTGCAGCAACTTTCTTGTATGAGGCAGCCTTGTATGTCGGACTACGTTATGACAGCAAATGGGGGTGGGAAGAATGGGGCAGCTACCCATCCTAATGCTAGTCCCTCTTCCACGGGGACAAGAAAAAAACATATACTGAAAAAAAAAATTCCCATAGGAACATCACTCAGCGTTGCACATTGAACAGAGAGTCTATTAATCCAGACAGCTGCTCCTGAAGCTGGTTCTGTATAGTTTAATTAAACTCTACAGACAGCTTCACACACCCAGCTTTAACAAGGAGGCAGAAAAACCCCACTGCAAAGGCTCCAGCAAAGTCACACCAGGGCAGAGACATGGACCCCAGTGGGCAGATGATGTCTGGGGCAGAGGGGCTGCTGGCAATGCCAGCCCTGGTCACCTTCTGTCACCGATGCCCCTGTGATGCTGAGCTGTGAGTGCAGCCCGTGCTGGCTGCTGCCTGCACTGAATTGCAGTGCACTGTCTCCATTTATTTGATTTGTATCGCCTGAAGGAAAATGCTTTTGCTGTCTTCATGCACTCTAAGCATTTGGCTTCAAAATAAAAGCTCCGGGGACCTGTCATCACATGCTTTCCTTCTCATAAAGAAAAGGCAAGATCCAGTCTTTTTGAGCTGAATTGCAGAAAAGTGCTCAAGCCCACCACTGCTGCTCTGCCTTGCTCAGGATTGACCTTGAAAAGGTTATTTTTGAAAGCAGCTGCCTCCTCCTGCTGCAGTCTTACATTGGACACATCCTGCCTTCCTGCGTTACCTGGAGGACTTCAACAGCCTTTGGAGGAGTCAGAAAAGTAGCAGCATGGCTCAGGTTCTTCCCCCCTGAATAAGTGCTCTCAGAACTTGATCCCACATGCATGAACACCCCCCACCCTTCCCCTGGCATCACACGGATGCCCACGTGCATGGCACAGCCCTGGGCCCCTGTGGGATGGGAACAGGTCATGTCTGCTGGAGGCCTGGGTCATTCCCCTCTGCATCCGGTGAGCTCCGGCAGGATTTCCTCCTCTCCAGACATGCAGAGCCCATGGGGGAGGCGTGTGATGGTGTGTGCTCGTGTGCTGTGCTCAGTGCTGCTCCTCCTGCCCCATACAAACATGCATGACCCAGACCTCCCAGGGACAGTGGCATGGGTGTGAATGGCCTGGGTGAGTCCAAAATAAAAGCCCAGATAAGACCTGCTGGGAAAGAATTTCTCTGCTCTTGGGAATAAGGAGAGGAAATTCAGTTCCCCGATTTCCCCCAGTGCAGGTACTGGTTTCTTTCTCACCTCAGATACTTTTGTGCAGTGCACTTTCTGTGGTCCATTGCACAGATGCACAGGCCATGGAGGATGTCACTGCTGGCAGGGACACCAGGCAGCTGCAGTGTGCTCTGGGCTCCACTTTCCTCCAGACACCTTCACACAGCTACCTGGCACCTCTACAGCTACCCAGGCACCCACCCACAGGAGCACAGCCTCTCTGCCAGCCCACCACCAGCCAGGGAACTCATTCCTTATACTAGGATGAAGAAAAATAAATATTTTAATTATTTAATTTGCAATTGATTCCAATCCCTCAGATCAAGACATTCAGCGCAGCACGCCCAAAAAATCCAGAGCACTGTTTTGCTCTAAAATATTTCACTTGCTCCAACAACACTGTTTCTGCAGTACCAGATCTCACTCCTCCTGTCTCTCACTTTATCTCTGCCTCTCCTCCCTCCCCCTCCTGTTTTTCCCATCTGTGTTTGGAGCAGAGGAAGCGGAGATGAAACACAGGCTGCTGACTCTTCCTGCGGGCTCTGGATTGCCCAAACCAATCGACTCCGTTCAGTCTCTGCCTTTCCCTGCCCACTTCTGACAAGTTCTGTAAAGATCACAATGTATTTACTCCTCTCCCCGTGCAGTGAGGAAGATGATGCATGAGTGTATTGGTACAGAAATTACAAAGAGAGGCTCTGCAAATGCGATGGTTGGAGGATTCAGAAAGCTCTGACCTGACCCAGCACAGACCCTGGTTAAACGATTTGCTGAGAGCTGCCAAGAGGCCATGCAAGCATCAAGTAATGTCCTGCTGGCTGCACAAACTACCTGCTTATTCCCTTTGTCAGGGTTTACACACACACACACACACACACACACACACACACACACACGTTGCCTCTAAAGAGATAAAAAATGGGTCTCGAAAGCTCCTACCAATTCTGCAGTGAACTGTGGCATTAAGGATGTGGAGGGAGGTGACCCCACCAGCTCACAGTTCATTCAGCAGCAGCTCGTGGGTGTTGCTCACTGGAGTGGAGCAGTCTCTGGCAGCTCCCTGCCCTACTTCTCTTTCAGAAATACATAATTGTGACATTGTGTTACATAATTTATCATGTTACATCGAGATTGGGGCCGTCCTTGTGCAGCTTATTCTTCTGGGTAGTTGAGCTGCCAGGGAGGAGAGACAAGAAGTACAACCCCACAAACAGCCACTACTTTAGAAAAAGCTTTTAGAGTTCGGAACAGTCTGAGACACCCTATCCTTGAGCACACAGTCAAAAGGATTTGCACAAGCAGAGCTTGGGCTGACCTGTGAGTACAGAGATGGCATCTGCCTGCACCACATAGGTGCACAGCTCCCTGGCACACTGCTCTAACTACAGGGTGTGGGAAGACCCCAGTACCTCAGCAGAGCTCTCCCCAGACAGCCTGTTCCTTTTCCAGTGCTTCCTTTTGTGCTGACCAAAGGCATGAGAAAAGGGCAGCCATGAATGGGTGAAACCCTCCCCACCACTGCCAGCCTCATTGGCAGCACCTGCAGAGTGGGCTGTAGAGCCAAGCAAGCCAGTGTTTGCTGGACAAGCCCCCTCCCAGAGCAGTGTTACACACTCACAGCCACAGGCAGACTAAACTGGCCAGAAAACATCTGTGCAGAGCAGCAGGAACTGTGGTGCAAGGGCTCATTTCCCAGAAGGTGCTAACACAAGCAGACGCTCCAGGTGCCAGCACCCCCATGGTGGCTCCACGCCTCCCACAAGACAAGCTTCATGTGCGCTGTGCTTCCTCCTCCTCCTCTCACCAGGAGGATGAGGCTCAACCTGTCCCAGGACAGGCACTGGAACCCTATCTTTGCACTCCCAGTGCAGTCTGAGCTGCAGCTCCCTGTCCTTGGCATGTGGGATTTCACTGGTGTCAAACAACTCCACTCACCCTGGCAGCTGCCTCTCTCATCCCACCAGAGGCAGGATGGGCAGCTCCAGCCTTCATCCTCCCCCATGCCAGAGTGGCAGGTGTGTGTCGCCTGCTCCCCCAGCCTGCTGGGGTGATGAGTTTTGCAGGCACAGCAGCAATTCCTGTACCAACCCACCCAGCTGTTTAACCTGGAAATGAGTCTATTAGCCCCAGGAATTATGACACTGCCTCATCCCTGGAGCCTCCAGCCTTCACCCAAGCAAAGCATGTCCAGCTACAGGACCATCAGGAAGGGGATACTGGCCTTGGCCATGCCTGGGCCAGAGCAGAGGTGTTGTGGACACTCACTGCCCATGACACTTCTCCCAACGCTACAGTGGGCCCTGTGCATGCCCATCATTGGTGAGCCTCAGAACAGCCTTATAACCACTGCCTACCCCAGTCCTTGCTGTTCCCACAGGGAACTTCCTTGTCCCATTAATGTTTTTAAGTGATTGCCACTGGGTTTTGCTGGGTCGAAGCCTGTTCAGTGCAGGAGCCAATGCAGCGTGGTACCCTGGAGCTGTAGGAAGGATGGCTGCACCCCCAGCAACAGGCAGAGCGTGAGGCCTCAGCTGGGAGAGTCACAGGGCAAGAAACATTCCAATGCCACCAATCTCCCCAATAGCCAAACAGCCAAGGCACTCAGGTACACAGTTAAGCACTTTACTGTTGAGAGAGGGAGGTTTGGAAAACAGAGCTGTTGTCCTTTTCTGGAGCAGACTACAGCTTGTCCTGCCTGACAGGCTGGGCTGATGCTTTGCAATCCAGTTTCCTCAGGGGTTTTTAATGCCACCTGACATGAGTTAAAAACATTGCATACAAACAGATGCTTTGACCAAGTCTGAAGGGCAGGAGAGAATTAGAGATGCCATTTGGCTATTACAAGCAGCTCCAAGAGGATCAGCTCTTGGTGTTGCATAATTTAATACTTTAACCAATTAACTAAATGACTAGAAAAGTCTTTCCTGGTAAGACAAGCAGATGACACAAGCTGATGGTGCCATAAAGAGCAAGGAGCACATGCTGCTAGTGCCAGTGATCTGAGTCACCCAGGGAACAGCCCCAAATATACCTTGAAACTGTGTGCACAAGGGCAGGCTGGGACCTGAGGGCGCAAGTGCCGTGAAGGATGAGACTCGGTACAGGGAAGCAATGGCTGAGGACGTGACCTAGGGACCACAGCTGATGGAAGCAACCAAACTGCCCTGCAATGATGAGGCCATTGATACATCACTGTTCTGTGCTAGACACAGCAGCCAGAGGTAAATAAAATAAAGGTTAGAAAAGATCTCTGGAGGTCTCTGGTCCAACCTTCTGCTCCCATCAAGACTATTGCAAATACTGGATCAAGACATTTGAGTTTTGGAGATCTCCAAGAACAGAGACATTGCCCAGCACCCCCTCCCCCAGTAACTCTTCCAGTGACCTGGCCCAAGCCCAAGACAGGCTCCTGGCACAAAAAAAATGGGGGAGAGCTGCCTTACCAACAAAACAAGGCTTCAAAGGGAAGAATATGAAGGATAAGACATTCCAGGTGTGATTAGCATACACAGATATGTCAGAGGGAGAAATGAACCCTCCACCACTACTCAAAGAGACCAAATAGCACCTCATGGCTAAAACATGACACCGAACAAAAGTCACTTGAACAGCATTAGCAGTTTTTCTACAGTGAGATAGAGCAGACACTGACAACCTTACTGTGATCTGGGGGAAACCAGCTGCTGCTGCAGGTCTCAAGCATAAGGAAGAGCCAGCTCTCCCCCATGAGCAGAGGAGTACCTATACCTGCCTGCACCCACCTAAACAGCCTGAGCAGAAGCAGCTGGGTGCATGAAGCCAGGGGATGGCAAGTAACAGAAGCCAGTGAGGGCGATGTTCAGGTGTGTTGTGCTGTAGGATTGGGCTGGGCGCCGGGAGAGCTGTCAATCTTATGCAGCTGTCCTTCCAAGGTGGCAGCTGATGTGTAGCTGTGAGGAGCCCCTGTACCAGCTGAATCAGCCTTCCATCATACCTCTGTTAAGCCTTTTTGTGCTGCTCATACCTACAGGCACCTGTCATTGCATCTTCCCAGGGTGTGGGTGCAGGGCAGTGGTTGGGGAGCAGTGCCCTGTGCTCTGGGATGTTGTCCTTCCCGAGGCCATCTTCCTATTTCCTTCCCCCTTCTTGTGACTGAGTCAGTCCCTGTGCAATCCCTGGGATGACAGCAAACCAGGCACGCGAGCTCTCGCGTGGGGCCTGCATCCCTGCGGAAAATGCCCTGGGGGTGGGATGGGTGGTGAGCCTTTTGGGGGTGTGGGGCAGCAAGCTGGGAACCAAGTGATGCTGGACACACAGCTCAGGGGCTACCACACAATTTGGTCCCCACTCTGTGGATGTGCAGCCCTTGGGTTGCACCAGGCTCTGCTTCTGCATGCGGCTCTGCTCAGGAAGTGCAAAGAGGTGTTTGGGACACAGAGCAACTCACGCGTTTGTTGGGGAGACAGTGGCCAGGCAGGGCAGGTGCGAGGGGCTGGAGCAGGGTCACGGCCCAGGAGTGCTTCCATTTAGCCCAGCTAGAGACCTCATCATTCCCAGACACCTAAAATAGCTGCCACCTGGCTCTTGGGTGATCCACAGGCAGAAATATGTCCCAGCCACGCACTGGGCATCCTTCAAAGAATGTACAATTAAAAAGCAAGTTTGTAATTTGATAATTTGTGGAGAAGAAATTAATTGCTGGCTGTGTCTGGCCTGCCTGCTGTGATGACTGGGGCACATGCTGGCTTGGGAGCTCTTGGGAAGGGTAATTACTGGGAAGAGACCCTCAGGATTCCAGCACAGCAGTGGGAGATGCTGCTCACCTGACAACCTCAGCCTTGGCCATGCACAGGTGTGCATCCAGCACTCCAGCATCAGAGATATTCAGGATACAGCACCTATTTCTTGCAGCAGGGGCAGGAGCCTTCCTAGATACCAAATGTGGGAGAGTCCCCTACTCTACCACAGCCCCTGTAGGCAATCACCAACCTGCTCCAGCTGTGCTTCTTTTGGGAAAGAGGGAGCTGTACACACCTTCAAAAGCAGGTTTCTTTGTATTTTCTTATTGCTGTTGGAACCAAACATGTTTTTTGTGTAAAATCCCAGCAGCAGAGCCAATGTGGTGCCAGGCAGGGGTGCGTGGAGGGACCCCATCCCTGCACAGCAGTGAAGAGCCACTCACCTCATGGGGCTGCTCCTTTGGAGCATTGTCTCGCAGGGTGCCCACGTTCCCACTCCCAGAGGAGCCCCCTCCCTGTGCTTTGGGTGTTGGCTCCTGTGCTGTAAATCATGTGTGGGGGCAGCACAAAAGGCTTATCTGCCCCTCCTGGCATGAAAGGCAGCTATTGCACCCACCCTGCAGGAACCTGCCCAGCCACCCACCTCCACCTCTTCTCTGCCTAGGTGCAATGGCTGGAGAGCCCAAGGGGAGCAGCACCTGTTGGTCCATGCCCACAGAGAGCAGGACAGCACCACAGCCCACTGGAGCAGGCAGTGGGTTGGAAATTTGGAAATCATTGGCCCAGAACAGGGTGTGCAAATACACCCCCCAGAGCAGAGGCCAAGAACTGTCCCAGCACGTGTCAGCCTCACCCCCAAAGCTGTGGTCAGGACAAGGTACAGGTCTGCACCTCTCAGGGTAAAGGCAGCTGCAAAAATAAAGACCAGAATAAAAAGCATAAGTCTGTGACCAACTGCATGAACACCAGGAGAGTGTTGAAGGAAGCGGTGAGCACGAGGAGAAATCTCTGCCCGAACAGAAAGGCAGAGGATGACAAATCATGTAGGCAGCAACCCAGAAAAGGAGAGGTATTTGATAAATATTTCTGTTCAGTGTTTGGGAGGCAAAAGCCAAACAATACAGCATATTATAAAACAAAATATAATCACAATAAAACACTTTCCATCCTACAAGGGCTCCAGGAAGATGTCAAACAATAGCTACTGGGGTTAGATTTTTAAATCGGCAGGTCTGACACATCAGCGAGCGTAAAAAGGAGCTGGGGAAGGAGCATCTAATTAGCTCCTGTGGGTCCCTGGGACTTCCCCCGGGGTCCCAGTGCTGGCACACTGCCCGTACCTCCATGGAGTAAACAGGATGTCCCAGGCCGCTCCAGCTGACATCAGTCCTGCGCCGAGGGGCGAAACGGCCCTGACCGGATTTGGTTGATAAAGGTTTGAAACGGGGAATTATCATTAGTGTCAATTAGCACCGTTTCATGAAAAAGAGATCTTGGCATATCTCTGTTCTTGAGATTGTCCCTATCAGTCACGCTGGTGACGGCGCTGATGTAAGCGGCTTGCGTAAGGCTTCTGGCAACTCCAGCTGCTCGGAGCGAGCGCGTGGAGGTGCTGCCCTGGAAATCCAGGCACCCCGGAGCTCCCCGGGCCTTGCTGCAAACACGGCACCGCCGCTCAGCCGGGTGTTCCGGGGGCCTCCGGCGGGGATGGATTCTCAGCCCTCCATTATTTAACACCTTCTCGGTCTCCCAGAGAAGGCGGGAGCTGCCCAGGCTCTGGTGAAGCGATGCTGGCACAGGTACCAGGAGCAGGCTGTACTGATAGCACAGCACCTGGCACCGGGGCACAGGGGTGCGCCCTGCGTGGCTGGGGGACAATGCCCCGTCAAAAACGATGCCTCTGTAGGGAAGAGGCTGAACAGAGCTGTCCAGGAGGGATCTGCAGCCTCCCTGAGAGCCAGGCCCACCACAGGGTCAGCATCTCAGGAGGCAGAGAAACTGGAAAAAGCCCAAAGAAGAAGCCAAGGAGCAACGAAGGGATAAGAAGACAGACTTTTAGTGGAGAGAAATTCCCGGGACACCATCGATGCGGGCCAGAAAAAGAGGTTAAAGGGCTAACTTGATCCCAGCTTATTAAAGCTCTTTTTGATGTGATTAAATGTTTGGCAGTGCCTCTGTTTGGCAGACAAGGGATGAGAGAAGGCTGTGGTTAGGAATAAGGCAGAGATCCAGTGTGTGAGCACCCTCTGAAACACCCTGTCAAAGCCTGTGGTGAGTTCCCCATCCCTGGCAGTGCTGTGACCAAGGTGTGGGTAGGCTCAGAGTGACACAGCCCTGCACCTTCACTATGGACAAAATCTGTGCTTACAGACCAGCCCCCTGCCATGGGCCTTGTCCTTGTGCCAGCCCTGCTTGGTGGGATGCACCGGGGCTGCAGGCAGAGGGAGAAGCTGTCGACGGGCTTTTGTAACTATTGGCATAACAACAGTCTCAGGGAGGGATCTGGATTTACAGCTGGCCTCCCCCTGTCTGGCTAAGACCTGTCCTTCATCATTTACCTGGAGCAATAAGTCATGCTCCCCATGGGCTTGTCACTTTCTGGGTTTTGATGGACACCTCTCCTAGGCAATTCCAGGTGAAGACAATTGGTTGATCCATTTTAGAAGACAGTTTGCTGCTGACAAGGAGCAGTGAAGAAAGCTTGGCTGATTAATATACTGTCTTTTTTGACATACGTGCTAGAAATAGAGGAATGGATATAAAGGTGATGATAAGCAGTGTGATTACAGACCCATGAGGGAAATGAACATGTACTTCAAATTGGAGGCAGCAGAGCACATCCTGAGTGACGATTA
The DNA here is from genome assembly GCA_013398015.1 of Oreocharis arfaki. Classification (NCBI taxonomy): domain Eukaryota; kingdom Metazoa; phylum Chordata; class Aves; order Passeriformes; family Paramythiidae; genus Oreocharis; species Oreocharis arfaki. Next base: position 405,255 of record VZRR01003477.1, on the reverse strand, counting down.
AAGATGGATTCTGCAATCTGTCCTCATGTGGAGGCCACTGGCTTCCTTGTAATTTGGAGTGTAATTGGAGTAATTACTCAGAGCTCACCCTAAGGAGCATGGTGGAACTTCATGTTGGGTTGTTTCTCTCGCTGGTGATGTGACAGCTCCTTGTAAATCATTCCGAAGTACCTGGGTGTGATGCTGGAGGAGCTGGGCATGGGCTGTGCTGGCCCCTGTGTCCAGCCTGTGAGAATAGAGCAAGAGCCCTTCAGCAGCAGAAGTAGTGCTCAGAAATTAATTGCTGGGCAATTATTTAATTCATGCTCCTCTTCTCCCCCTCAGTTCTCCCAATAAGCATTGCTTGGCAGGCTGGGCTGCCTGTGATCTCTGCTCTGCATTCAGAGCTGCATCTAGTCCCTTCCAGCTGCCTTTCCTGGCTTTTCCCCCCTGCCCCAATCTCAGCACACCCCTCCTGAACAGCCCTCTGCCAGTGGCTGCCTCTTCCCTGTGACTCGGAGACGTGCCCGGGTGGTTCAGTGCTGCTGCAAACCACCCATCAGTGGAGCAGCAAGGGTCACTCACTTTAATGAAGGTGTCACAAGCCTGCCGTGGTATGCTTATTGTGGCAATCCCATATACTGATCCATGGGCTGCTGCCAGCAGTGGCCAATCTCCAGACAAGCTCTGTGGCTGCAGCGAGCCTGCAGCATCCCCTGCATCCCTGCCCAGCCAGAGACTGGGCACTCCCAGCTCCCGCCAAATGAGCCGGCTGGGGCTGAGGCACCTCCCGGCTGTGAGCCACAGGCAGACAGGCAAAGCAAGGGGGGTGAAGCCACACACCAGCCCAGGGAACACAGGACATTTATTTGCCACCCTGGGAATATCAGCTGAGCAGTGGGTTTTGCAGAAGACACGGGGCAGTGTGTGGCTAGAAGGTGCCCACACCACGTAGCCAGTGGGACAGCAAAGCAGGGGCAGAGGGCCCTGGCCCATCTCCACATGTCCCTCTCCAGCACAAGCCAAGAGCAGCGCTGACAGGCATGAAGGTGTGGGTGATCCTGGGGGAGCGTGAGGGTGCTGTGAGTATTTTGAAACTCAAAGGGCAGAAGGCTTTGTGCTCCATGAGCAACAGGGCACAGACTGGCCCACAGCCCAGTTTGGGTGGCTCCTCTTCCCAGTGGAGGAGTTCAGCAGCACTGGAAATCACTGTGGCATTGTGCAAGACCAGTTCATGGCTGTTTATTGCTTCTCAGAAGCCGTGTAGTAATCCTGCTCCCCAGAGTGGAACCTGTGAGAAGCACGTGTGCTGCAGACCATGAGGGCCTCCTTCCCTAGGGCCAGTGCTCTCAGGGAACTTGGGACATCACACTCCAGCAGGCAGGGAGCCTACTCTGCAAGGTGCCCACTTGGCTGGAGCTCGTGGTGCTTCCCAGCACCGGATCAAGCACACAGTCATTCTTCCTGGCTGTGGCAGTGCTCTGCCGGGAGGTGTTGATTAGCTTGGCAGGTTGCTAATTGCCAGGAAGGGCCCAGCACAGAGGTCAGGGTGGCTGTTCCCGGGGAAGAGGGAGGTCAGGGCACCTTGGTTGAATGCGTGGAGGCTCAGTCCCTGCTTGGGGAGAAGGGGTCCCACCCGTGCCAGGGCTGGAAAAACCCTGCTGCTAAAGCATAGCTCCCTTTTATACTCCACTGGTTTTGAAAAAACACAGCCAAATGTCCATCTGTGTCTCACCTCAGATCAGCACCTCTCATGCTGGAGGAAAACAAAGACCACAATATCCAAAAAGCTCCTCCAAGGTGCACTAAGATAGCTGGGCCACAACTGCATAATGAGCTTCTGTTTGTCCTGTGTTTAGTAACCACCAGCATCTCCCTCCTCAGTTTTAATGTCTTTTTTCTTATTTTTTTTTTCCCCCAAATCACCTGCAGCTCTGTTCTGAGGCTCCTGCCTCAGCTTATCCCAGCAAAACACCAATCAAACATCCATGCTCCTGGTCTGCAGCACAGCTCCATGTGCCTGTGTGCCAGGAAAAGCACCGTCTCACCCTCCTGTGGATCCACTGCTTAGGATTCAGAGGCTGGAGAGGGTGGCACGAAGAACCTCAGACCCCCACACATCCATGTACAAACTCACACTCGCATGCACTTGCCCTCCCTCAGATATTTGTTCCCCTCAGACAAATGTTCTGTCACCCAGACAAAAGGGACACCCAACTTTTTTGGCCAGGCATTGAATGAAGCCAGTCTGTGAGAGATGGTGCGGGTGTTTAAAGGCTTTTGTTTATGATGTCTGCTAAAGATAAGCCTCCAAGAAAGATGAAAGATGCCCTTTGGAAGCAGGAGTAAGGCAGGAAGGAGTGCCAGTCTTAAATTACTGTGAAAGCTGACACTACCTTTTAACATTCAATGTGCAAGAAGCCTGTGTCCCACCACATATTGAAAGAAGCCTCTTGGATTATGAGCATGACCAATAACAACTGGAGGTAATTCCTGCCTCCTCCTGGCAGTGCATAAGCTGATAGCAGATATTGTCTTCCACACTATCGCTTTTCCCTTGGAGGCAGAGGTTCACAAGGTGTGAACCTAAATCCATTCAGAAAGCCCAGCTGATGTTCTCTTAATGTGGAATGAACAGTGGGGAAGAGGTGCCTTGGCTACAGCAAGGTCTGGGAGCAAGGAATGGCCAATGCTTAGGGCTTTCACCTGGCCAGGCAGAATAAAGCATCACTTCTTGATTTATTTTGCATTTTGATTTATAGTCACAGACTCTTGATGCAAAGCCTTCCATGCAACACACATAGGAAGTGTTTCTTCAGAGCTGAAAGTGTTTACTGGACTTATTACAATCAGCAGCAGGTTTTGAGTTTCCTCTCAGGCTCTCAAGGCTTTAAACACAACACTGTTGGCAGGTATTTCACCTGGCATCAGTCTGAAAGAAGAAAAATAGCTGAGGCCTCCAAGATTAACTGTCCTTTCTGTGAGAAACATTTATCACTCTTCATACTGCTCTCCTCAATCTTTATTTCTATCAAATGCCTGTGACCAAAGATCTTTGCCCTATCTGAAAGCATTTCTTCCCCATCAAACACAGATCATTCAACATTCTCCCACACATACAAATTTCATATTGCTAGAAAATTACTGTTTCCAGATCAGCCAGGGAAGGAGCTTTGCTGGCCCACTGTACTCTGTGGAACATGATGTGCTGTTCCCAGAGGCTAAAACCTCCCGGGGGGGGTGGGGGGGGGACATGGGGGCCCTTAATGAGGGGTGATGCTTCCCTCCATCCTCATCCACAGAACCCTGAGAAGCCCAGCTCTAGGAGAAGGGGTCTCCAGTCCTGAGGACCTCCCCAGCATGTTCTCATCCTGGTTTGCAGCATTCCCCAGCAAGAACCACCCCCCAGGCCAAGGAGGCATCATGGGCCTTCCCATGAGATGTTCCTGGGAACCAGGAGCCTACCTGCTCCCTTTTCTAACAGCAGTGCCCTGAGAGGTCCCACAGGCTTGGCACTGGCACCAGAGGGCTGGCAATGAGCCAGTCCAGAGGCCAAATTTTCTCCTAAATAAGTATAACACCCTCTGGTTGTTTACACGGGGTATGGGACAGCTGGGACCCACATCTCTGTCCTGCAGTGGGACATTGCAGAGGGACAGGAAGCAGCTCCACAGCCTTTCCCACTCCATTCCAGCCACACGCAAAAGAATGAAAATGGGGGGGGACCCCTCTTGTGTAATTTGCTTCGTTTGACCGTGGACAAAACTGGTGCAAGCAGAGGAACTGCAGGAGAGCCATCCCAAACAGCATCGGGACCTTGCACTCAGTGTGAGAGTTGGGAAGCCCAAACCCTTGCACATGAGCCCAGCACAAACCCTGCTGGCAGTTTTCCTGCAACATTGAACAGGGAAATGTAATGGCAAAGATCCATGATTATCCATAACTATGGAAAAAACATATATCTGTCTCCACCAAATCCCCCTCCCCCAGCCATCCCCCCAAATTGTGGCAGAGGTTTATCCAGGGGCTGGAAGGTAACTGGAAGCCTGGTTTTGTAGCAGTGTTGGGTTTGGCTGCTGGTGGCTCTGAGCTCCCTGAAGGTTGTAGGAGACACCAGAGATGAGCAGCAGACAGAAGCTATGTGCATTGGATACAATACCTTGGATCTTCTTTCATTCAGAAAATAAACTATTAAAGATTTGCTTGAAAGGGGCATTTTCCTTGCCATTGATACTTCCAGCTGTAAAAATAACAACAGATTTCCAATGCTAGTTTGTTACGGCAATTTGCAAGGAGAAAAAAACATTGCCTGATTATTTCCAAGGCAGCAATGAAACTGAATTAACAATATTTGATAATATAAAAAGTAAACTACAAGGAAATAGTTTGAACTTCAGCAATATTTGCAGGTGATAATGATACTGTTCAACTGGTGAGATGCTATCCTAATGACACACTCACGGAAAATGAGGAGGAATATTTGCTTCCAGGTAATTGCTGAGCCTGTATACTGTGTAACACCAGAAAGCACATTCTGAATAAATCATCATTTGATCTTGAAGGTTATGCAACAAAACTTTTCAATTGCCTTTTCTCATCCTCAAAAGAATTTTGGGATTACAGGGGAGAATTCATTTTTTCGTCTCTGAGAGCATGGAAAGGCAGAGGCGTGCCCTGACAAGCCAGGAGTCTGTGTGCTTTGCCATCTGCGACGACCTGGGCATGATTCCCAGCTCAGACATTTCCTTGTGTTGAAGGCAGGGATGGCGGGACTGGGCAGAGAAGCTGCTGACGCTGGAGTCCCACTCCAGGCCCTGCGCTGGGCACACTCCAGGGGCTGGGCAGTGGAAGCCAAGCAGCCTCTGGCACCCCCCTTAGCCCAGACACCCATTCGCACGCCGGAGCTCAACGCAGCTCCAAAGCCAACGAGGCAGGTGCAGCTCCTGTGCCCCTGCCCCAGGGAGGCTCACGTGGGTGTGGGGCAGCAGCTCCTCCCTTCAGTGCCCACGGCACCCACCCCACTGCTGCTGAGCTCTGTGTGTGCCACCTTGGCAATGGATCGCTCCTGTGCGCCACGAGCTCCTCACCGTTTCTGAAATACACGTTTATCTTTTTCAGCACAATTCATCATTTCAGCATAAATGCTATCTCACCTGGTGTTGCAGCTCTGTTTGTACCATCCAAAGCAGGTGTCCCAGAGCAAAGGCTCCCCTTCCTGGGGCCAGCACCTGCATCCTCCCCTGCCAAGCTGAGCCTCTTGGCTATACATGACTCAGCTTTCTCCACAATGCACCATGCATTTTTTTTACAAGGATGGTTAAAAATATCACAGTTTGATCTTCCTTATGCAAAAGACTGTGACATCTAAGGGAGAAATTTGAAAAAAGCAAGCAAACTTGGCTCTTAACTAAAACTGGACAGCAGCAGAGCACAGCACTCTGCCAGGGGACCTTCTTCACAGCACCATGCAGCCCCCAGGGAGCTTCTGCAAGCAAAATGAATGGGCTCAGCTGTTCTCCCCACATCTGGAATTTGGAGAAATTAGCAGGCACTTTACTGTGTTTTACAGTCTGAGCCCAGACCGTCTGTAGGAGGAACCCTGAGAGCTCAGTGCATGCCCCATGCACTGGTGGGCAGCCCCGGTGGCCGTGCTGGGACCCCAGGACAGCACTAACATGCCAGTGCAAATAAGTATCTGACAGCTGCAGAGGGTGTCTGCAGTGTGGGCCCCATGGGACAAATGCCTTTCCCGGGCCTGTGTGGGACAGCCACGAGCGTCCCCTCCTTCAGCCCAGCCCTGCTGCTGGCCACAGCACTGATTTAGCTTTGGTCAGGTCCACACCTGCTCTTACAGGTTGCTATTCTACGAGCAACTATAAAGGGCTCGAGCATTCAGACAGTATCAATTGTGGTTTTCTGACAATGGATCCACAAAAGGCAAAGTTATTTTGAGAAGGATAAATGTAGCCCAGACCATTATATTTTATTCATGTCTGCTCACAGCCTCCTGCTCTGCTGAGCATGGTGGCACTTCAAACTCCGTGTCCTGTCCTAGATGTGACTTTGGGGACAGGGTGACTTCGCTTTCTAGTGTTGCTGCTCCTCCAGGAGGAATTCTGGCTGCAGGAGGTCTCCCATAAACATGCTCGGCCACCCTCTCATGCCACTCCGAGCACCCATGTGCACCCTGGTGTTGTTACAGGCATGTCCCCAGCATCCTGCACCACATCCTTCCCAGCCTGCATAGGATGTTCTGGGTTCCTCCTGAGCTGCCCATACCACCAGAGCAGCGTGGGCATCACTCCCCTGTGGGGGATATGGAAATGAAACAGGAAAAAAGAACCACATCACCTCTGGACACCTGGCTTCAGGTCAGCCTCCCACACCTTTTAGTCTGGGACTTTTGGGACTGGAAGCTGAAAGGACAGCCAGAAAATCTTGAAATGCCTCCAGGCCCTGTGTTGGACAGTGGTTACTCAGCCTCTGCTTCTTTTTAGCTTCTAGAACCAGGGCAATGTGGTCCCTTCACAGGGAGGCTTGGCTGAGCACAGGCTGCAGAAACTCAAGGGCAGGAGGAGCTGCGGAGCTGCAGACATCAGTAACTTCATACTAGAGACCAGAGAGTCATTTTTCAGGATTTGTACGTGATGCTACCAGCCCAAATCCAGCTGACACATTTATTCATTAAGAACCTGGTACTGTGCTTTTATGACAAATGTATGACTGCCTTGGCACTCGCTGCTCAGCCCAGCATTGTTTAAAAGCTTCCCTTATTATGATTATTTGATAATGCAGCCTATTACACACAGCTCTTCAGGGAAGAAGAGGATGAAACACTGTGCATTTTATAACCTCTTTGTTATGTGCTGGTAAAACTTCACCAGAGCAATGACTGGTGAAAGAAATTTAGTGGCATCTGCTGAAAAATTTTTGAGGTTTAAAAGTAAATGACTCATGATAGGATATTTCATTACATTTGCTTTAATAATGCTGACTTCTTGTATTTCCTATTTTTGCAATGTTGGCTGCTTTAAAAATGTGAAACACTGGGGTGTCAGCACTGGCACTGTGTACTGGCCTCCAGTTTCTTTTCTACCATATGGAATTTTCTTCTAGATCTGTTCCTGCATCTTTTCCAGGTAAAACCTTTTTGATCTGGAAAATTTACTATCTGGCGAATCTTACACCAGTTTTCCCATCCTTTTGCCTAACCTGGCGAATCAAGCTGCTAGCTTGGTGTTGCCAGCCTTCTCCTTTGACACTGGCACAGGATTGGCATCCTCCTTGCCTTCTGCATAGGTGTTACAGTGAATTCCCATTATTTAACTGGAATGCGCTCCAGCCCTGCTGTACTCCAGGCACTGCTGTTTCCCTTCTGCAGAGTGCAGTGGTTTACAATGCCAGGACATCTTTATGTCTTTTCCAATTACTGAACAAAAATTGCTGCTGGACACCTTTGCTTTTCTACAGCACTGAGTTCCCCAAACCGCTGAGCACAGATCCTGCAGATTTACAGGATTTAATTTGTTCCCAGGAAAGGGTGTGAACATTGCTGATTCTCCTCAGCTGCACCATCCTGGTCCATAGCCTGAAGGCAGCTTTAATCCCTGGGGATGACTCCCCAGAGCTGATGCCCAGCACTCTGCCCAGCACAGCCTCTGTGCCAGCTCCAGGGGGCTGATGGAGCACAGACCAAGGGTGTTTTCGAGGCCAGAGCTGTGGCTCTGTAAGTGCAGCCTGCAGGACACACAGTCAGGCAGAGCACAGCCTGGCATCTCGGCCATGTAGCCCACCTGCCTGCTCTGCACCAGTGGTTCTCCTGCCCTGTGCCCTCAGAACAGCTGCTGAAGTGGGTGCTCCTGGTGAGCCCACCGGGGCACAGCTTGGCATGAGCAGCAAGGAGGGAGATCCCACCCTGGTCTCCTCCACCACAGGTGGATGCTTGGCTTCAGCAAGGAGAGGAACTGGGGGACATGCTGCCTCCCAGATCACCTTCCTGCTCTGCACAGCTCTTCTCTGTACCCTTGGGTTATGTCCTTCTACATCTGCACTACCCAGCATCCACTAGTGATGAATTTTGTTCCCATTTTATTACCTACAGCTCCATATCAGCCACATTTTCTGCAGTTCTTCACATTGGCTCTACATTTCCCTCTCCTGAACAGCTCTGCATCAGTGGCAGGTTCTGCCATGTCACCATTATACCCTATTTTCCAGATAATGTTTTTTATTGTAGGACCACAGGGCCTGTCAGCTCAGCTGAGCATCCTTTACCTGCCAGCTCTCCATGCCCTCATTCGACAGCTGAGGGGCCCAATCCCACATGCCCATTCATTTTTTCCCTACTGCTGCTGGTGTTTTTAAGCGTTCTGTATAAAACTCCCCTCTCCCTTGAGCTCAGCAGATTATGCTGGAAGGAGACGTCCTTGCTGTGTTCCCACAGTAGCCAGAGAAGTCCTCCAGCATAGAAAAGAAATGAGTTAGAAAGGAGAAAAAGCATGCAGGAAGAAAATTACACTTTGTCTTTCTGACACACTGTCTAGAGTCCCATGTGCCACGGGGCATCCACAGGGATTTATTCCCTAAACTGATACTGTCCTTAGGACCTCAAAGTGTCCATTTATCCTGACCAGCTCCAAGGAGGGGATGTGTTGTGACAAAGGCCCCAAACATTTCAGCACCTGCAAGATGCACTAAGAGCGAGAGGTCTGTAGGTGATAAATGGAGACAGTTCATGCAGTGCCTTCTGAGAACAGGGCTCTGCTGGCAGCCTGTGGCTTGCACAGCTTTAGGATTGTCCCCAGCAGGGTCACAAATTGCTGCTAAACGATGGCTGAACAAGAGCAGGAGGAGAAGCTGGCACTGGAGCTGTGCTGGTGAAGTCTGACACAGGGACAAGTGCCCTGCCAGGGCTGCACGGTGCCAAATCCATCAGGAATGAGCCAGGAGAAGGAGCTCGAAGGTGCTCATCTGCTCCAATGGGTGTTGGAACCCCAGGGCATGGTTTTCTGCCTGCCACAACGGCAACATCTGCCCCAGGAAAAACACATCTGGCTCTCAGGAACACCCCACAAATCCCCTCATTGGTGGGCAATGCCAAAGCCTCCTGCAGGTCCCCACCTGTGGCTCATTCTGGCAGCTCCAGACTCTGCTTTGTCACACCTTTTTCTTCAGGTAGGCAAATTGTCTAAATTAACACTGAGACTTTTGGTACAATACAGCTGATACCCATGAAATACCTCAGGAAGGTAATTTGCTCCAAGTGCTTCCCTTGTTAGCAGCTGATTAGTGAATAAATAATTTCCAGAGGAGAACTGGACAAAGCAAACCCCGCTGGCAATGAAAAGGCTACAGGACCAGGCAGCAATTTCTTTGCAATTAGTAATTAAATCCACAGAGGCTCATGATAGTCACAGACTACTGAAAACCTGGCTGAAATATCTACAGGTGCTGGGGAACGTGTCCCTCCATGGCTCTGCAAAGCTTTTGAGGAAAAGCTCACAAAACATTGCAGCAACCTAACAAAATCTGTATCAAAAAGAAAAGCAGGCAGTTGCTGATCCATGTCCCAGGCTTACTGCTCTATTTTTTTTTCCTTTTTCTGTGTCCCTCAGGACAGATTTCACGCTGCCCACGGCTCTGCTGAAGGCAGAGGGGTGGTTCTGGCGCCTGCCTGCTCTGCCGCTGCCAGGCGTTTCTCAGCAAAGGCAAAATAATAGGTTGGCTTTTTATTTTTTTGGTTTGTGAAGTCAGGAACTCCATCTTAGCGCCGAAGCCCGTTGTTAGGCTTTGTGTTATTCTTGGCTCGCTGACCGAAGTGCGCTCGGTATGAATAGCAGAGCTGAAAAGTAAATATTGTATCCTCTGGGATCAGTGGAGAGGGAGGGAGGTGATATTGCTTAATGGAGCACCCCAGCGCCTGTTTGGGTTAGGCTCACAGTAATTGCTCCCTAGGTGAGTTTATACCAACAACTGATCATTTCAAATGGGAAAGAAGTACGAATGAGTAGGAGAATAAACACTGATGGTGTTATGAAACGCAGGAGAGGAGAGCAAAAATCCCATGCAGCTCCAGCGCAGGGCTGGAAGCAAAGCTGGACAGAAAATCACGAATACTGTTTTCTCTACGTGCAATTTCTCATGAATGCTGAATGATACAAGAAACTGAATTTTCCCCTAAAACTTAAGCTGCAGAGCTATTTTCCACAGCCTGATCTTCTACAAAGGAGACCCCTTTGCTCTCCTATCTCCTTCTCCACCCTGGAAAAACATGGGGCTCTTGACATGAGCAGCACTTTGCTGTGATACGGTGGGTGAGAAGACAAGGAGCAGGAATCCGTGGCGGAGGAGCTCTGTGCTGAGTAATGTTAGTGTAAAGCCCACCATGTCCTCCCAGAGACCCTGGCTGGGGCCACTGCAGCTCTCTCACGGGTGCAATGTGCCCCATCTCCTGCCACCAGCCTGTGCTGGTGGGACTGGTCTCCTGCTCCCCACAGCTGTGTCCCCCATTGCTGTGTCACAGCAGCATGTCCCCACTTGCCACTCGCCGAGGGCTGCCTTTTGCCTGCTGCATCTCCAGAGGGGCTCCAAGCAACCCATAACCAGGCTCTGGAGTCTGCAGACGCCCTCTGCTAGGTAGGGGACCAGCACTGGCCCAAGGACACGGTGCCAGCCCCCTGGAGACCAGGAGCTGCCTGACAGTCCCAGTGCTGCTGCCACAGGGTCACCACAACAAATCCCCAGTGCCCAGGGGCAAATTGGTGCTGCTTAATGGTTTCTGGGCATCTTTCACCATGATTGTGCTGGCAGCTGCTGAGTGCTGGTTGTCATGGCCTTGGGCCAGCATCAGGGGACCAGGAGGGGATGCTCAGGTCTGAACTTGTGTGCCTGGAGCAACACCTGTCCGAGGACGGGCTGCAGGAGGGTGCAGGAGGGCAAAGAAGGATTGGGAAGGAGTCCCCATTCTTCCAGGAATTGAAGGAAATGCACGCCGACTGGGCACTTAGTGCAGGAACCGCCCATGGGGGGTGAGGGCTCCTGGGCAGGCAGTGCCCTCAGGGTTGCACAGCAAGCTCTGCTTCTGCCCCAAAGCGGACCCTGTGGCAGCACCCTTCGAAAAGGCTGAGCCGGCAGCCCCACGAGTCAGCCCCAGGCTGCCGCGGCGGTTTCTGCAGCTGAGCTCATTAGTGCCTGCAATCAGCAGGGCATGAAGGGGAGATAATTACTCAGGGAGCACGGCTCGGGCTACGTGCGGGGTCTATAAATAGCACGGTGCGGTCCTCGCTGCCCGCGGTGCTCAGTCCCGGCCCCGCCGCGTGGGGAGCTGTGCCGCGGGGCTCTCTGCCGTGCCTGGAGAAAACCAATACAGCTCAATTAAATGTTTCACTTAACTACGCTTTTCCTAGCGGAAAAAAAATGCAGTGAGTTTCCTAGTGGACTGTGATTTTGAACCAAAAAAATAAGTAATTCATTTTTGGAAAAATACCTAAGCAAAAGGTTTCAGCCTGGGGCCATAGTGGACGCATGGAGGTGTTCCCCTCACACAGACCCTGGGACTTCACGGAGAGGGAAAAGTGCTGCCAACTCTATGGAGAGCATCCCCTGGCTGCAGGCAGAGGGTGTGCAATGCCTGGCCCAGCTCCAGGGATGGCTGTGGGGCACCTGGCCCCGCACAGCCCTGTCTCCCAAGGCAGCACCGTGCGGCACCAATCATGGTGCTTTTGGGTCAGCCCTGACACCCACAGCCACCCCAGAGCCACGGAGTCCCCAATAAAAGCCATGTTTGCTCATCACCCCACCCCTCCCCACTGCTGGTGACACAAGCAGCCTGGCCTGTATTTCCAGCATGGTCATTTCCAAACTGATGGCAAGGTCCTGCCCTGGCATGTGAAGCCCCATGTGTCACTGGTGCCACCACTGTGCCCTGACCAGTAAGCACCAGTAACCTTCCTCATCCTTCAGGGTGCATCATCACAGCGCATCACCTGCCCCAAATCCTGCCTGGCAGCAGCCTCCAGCACAGCTGACTGCCTTGCCTTGCACAGTGAGGCTGGATCACCTTGTTTTTCGGTGAAAATGTGAGTCTAACACAGCAGGGTACTGCACCTTTCTCTCACCTGTAATCACCTCTTTGCTGTTCCTTCCCTGGGCATGAGAAAATACTTAAAGACAAGTTTTTGTGCTTTTGGAAATGGAGTGGTTCAGCACACCAGAGAGGGCAGGGTTCAGTATGCAGTCCATACCACAGCCTCCTGTCTCTGCACATCAGTTCAAGGGAGGAGAGCCTCTCCCCCAGTAAGTTCATTCATGGGCACAGGGGAAGGAGCCCAGGACACTCGGGCCACATATGGTGTGTTCTGTTATTAGGTTAAGCCACAATTAGGTCACCACTCCTCTCTCTTGCACGTGCACCTCACACAGATGCACACATGGGGTGTAAAACAAGCTGGGCTGGGCTGGAGGTGGTTAATGAGCTGTGCACGTCCCTGACACAGACCTGTGCAGGAGCTCGCCCGCCAGCCGGGCTCACTGAGGCAGCATTTATTCAGGGAACAGTGTACTCAGCCTGAAGCACACGCAGTTCCCAGCTCCTTCCAACCAACCCTGGCTCTGGTGGTGATGGTCTTTAAAAATCCAGCTTGTTAATTTGCATCACTCACATGGGACAGATGCGGGATAAGCTATGTAGGGCACCACATTCAACTGCCCAGTAGATACACATCAGCTACTTTTTAATCATGATAAGAGCAGGAAACCTCCTATTGCACAGGACTTCAGTTGTGCCACAGAAAAACAGCGGAACGTGTCTGACATCTGCAGCTTTATTCTTGTATGAAAGGTTAAAGGCAAAGCTAGAAAAATGAACCTATTGCTACACACTCACTGAACAGTTCTAGGACAACATAGGGCAGTAAGGCTTTATTGCTAAGAAGAACCAATGGAAGGCTTTAAAGCCCATCTAGCATTCAATTTTTGTTTGTAAGTAACCCAGTTTAAAGCAGCTTTTCACTCTTTAAAGCCCTCTCGCCTTTCTGGAATGCTTCAAAAGGAAGATGACCTGAGGACAGTGTCTGCTCTCCCGAGGGACCAGACCAGTGCTCTGCAGGAGGTGCAGAAATGGGGCACCGAGGAATGACAAATGAAACCAACTGCCTGCTGGGGACTCCTGCCAACCATCACACAAGGCAAAGCTGCACAGCACCCAGGGAGCTGGACCCTCAAGTGCAAAAGCAGCGGTCTCTGATGGCCCCTCGGCTCTCCCCATGCCCCAGCAGCTGAGGCACAGATGGGCACCATGGACTTCAGAGCCAGGAGCTGAGCCCTGGACACAGTGGCTGTGGATGTCCTGTTCCAACAGTGGAACTGCCCTTCCTCTTGGAGGGAGGCTACAGGCAGTGGGTAGCTGCTGAGCATTCAGACATACTGAATGCTCTTGGGATCCCTAGATCCCCCTGGGATGTGCTGGATCAGAGCTGGTCACCTCTCCTGAGGGACTGTTAGTGCAGCCACTATGGCTTTGCTGGTCTTGCTGCAGTCAGAGCTGCTCCTGGGGCCAGCGGGTGCCTTAGTCTTCAGGGATTGGGGTGTTGCAGTTCCCATGGTAAATTCTGACCTCCCCCTCACACTGGAAGTACTGGTGAAACACATCGCTGTATCCATGGTCCCTCCACCATGTGCAAAGCTGCCGGTTCCACGTGCAGTCAAGCACATGGAAAAGCTCTGGGTGCTCCATCCCCACCATAGTGAAGAAATCCTGGTCCCCAAGGTGGCCCTTGAAGTGGTACTTCTCTGTCAGCTTCTGCACCATGGTGGGCTCCAGCAGCTGGTTGTAGAGCTTGGATTGCCTCATGGCTTCCAGGTTCAGGAGCAGGACACCACTGTTGAAGCCTGGTAGCCCATCAGGAGGGGGCTCCCCCACTTTGGTTTGGGGGTTCTCACGGCGATACTGCCAGAAGGTGTGCCTGGAAAGAGAGGAAGAGCAGGAGCAAGGATGTCAGGGAGTGCAGCCTAAAGAGCAGCCACCTCAAGTCTGGGCAGGTCTGGATCACAGCGCAGGATCTACCACCCACCCAAGGGATCTCACTGTGCTTGTCTTCTGTCTGGAGGCACCCAGCCTCTCCAAGAAGCCAGTGCTTCATAGGCTGCCTTTCTCTCCATCTTCCTGCACAGGATATTGCCCAGACTTCAAACCACTCTGCTTACCATCTCCCAAAGCCCCTTTTGTTTCTACTAGTATCATTCTGGGGAGCCAAGTGGACACAGGATCGTGTGACTGCTCACACGGCTGTGCAGGGAGACAAAACCACATCCCCTGTGCCTTGGGCAAACCACCAGAAGTGTCTTCATTTCGATTATCTAAGCAGGCAGCCCAGAAATTTCTTTGGCTCCTTTCTCAGTCCTAGGTCAGAGAATACACCTCACCATACATACACTAGCTGCTCCCACTTGAAGGAATTGAATCCCACACTATTCCCCAAGTAGTTGGATCTGCCCCCCAAAATTGCTCCCATTCAGTCTGAAAGACTTCTTCCCTCAAATCATCCTCTGCTGCAAAGCAGAGCACCTGAGAGCTGTCTGAGCCTGTTGTTCAGAGGAGGGCAGGACAGACCCGTGACCCCCACCACTGTCTGACAGCCCAGGGCTGCCAGCACTGCTGTCTCCTTCCAGCCCCCACACTTCAGGTGAAGTTACAGAAGTGGTTTGTCACACCTTGCTGTGAAGGTGTCAAGGAGAAACACTGTTAGAAGGAATAAGCCAAGCCTGCCACTGGTTTCTCTTCGAACCTGTCAGACACCATCCAAAGTCTCCATGCAGCTCAAGGCAATGAGAACTTGTTGGTAGATTTAGCACCCAAAGGTCTAAAGTGGTCCCATGCTTGGAAGCTGAAGCTGGACTCCCTCAGAAGTAAGAAGATGCAGGGACATTTGCCCCTGGGACAGCTCCAGAGGCAAGGTGGAAACGTTTAAATTTAAATTTTTCTTCTAAGAAGCCATATCGAGCTCCCACAGGCACTTGCTCAGGGATTCCTACAGCTTGTACAGAGATCAGACTATCAAATCCATCCTTCTGGCCTGCGCTCTGGATCCCCAGCACAGTGAGACTGGCCAAGGTGACAGCCAGGATTCAACAGCCACCAGCAGAATTATCCCAGCAGAAAACGTGGATCTATTAATGATGCCAATTGTGAATATCTTTTTTATTTCCTGATCTCGAGAACCACAAGCACCACGTAGCATCACTTCCTTAAAACTTTCCATTAAAGCACTGATATTTCCCATTTCATTACGGGTCTTTACACCACTCCCTTTCACCTGATTCAGAACGGAAAAGGTTTTTCCAAGTGCCAGTTTCCCATAGAAGGAGGGCTCAGTCTTTAAGCAGTCATATCCATGCTTCCCAGGGAAGGGGAGTGAAGGATGGGCTGCCTCATCAGAGCCTCTGGGCAGCAATGCTTCTTGGATCTAAAGGGTGGGGAAGGCATAAAGGGCTCTGCAAAGAGCAGTTGTGTCTTGAGGACAGGCAACGACCACCCGAGGACGGGCTGCTCCTTAGAAAAGGAAGGCAAAGCATTCTCCGTGCAGCATTAGAGGGAAGCTCAACCTGCAAAGATAAGCCTCAGCCATGTAGTAATCAGCCTCCTGAAATGCTCAGACCCAGGGAGTGGCTCAAGCCCACCTCTGCATCCTCTGCTCCTCCCTAGCAGTGCCAAGAAAGCCATCCCCCTTGCCCAGAATGTTATGCTGGAAGCTGACAGGAGGGAGAGGGTGAGCAGGGCCACAGAGGGGAGCACATTTCCAGCTCCACAGCAGTGAAGCTGATTCCTTTCACATTCTTACCTCCAAACACATGCAGCCCAATCTAAGGGACAAGATTACAGCCACTGCAAGCAGCCAGGATAAGAAAAATGTAAGGACCCAGGCCCTCAGCACTGCCAGGCTATGGTGGGGCTAAAGCAAATGTGTATCAAATGACTCAATTTTTCAGCAATGCCGTTCCCCAGATGACTTGTGGCTGGCTGATAACATGCCCTTTTCTACAGGAAGAGGAGACAGACTGACAAGCAGCAATTGTTCAGCCCTTCCTCCCAGGGCTGGCGTGACAAGGCTGTCCTCCCCGGCCGCGTGCAGGGTGTGGGGCTGGGGAGGGTAGGGCCGTCCCCAGGGAGCGATGCTGAGATGAGATCCAGGATGTGATGAGCTGCAGGTGCCAACGGTTTGGGAACCTGCTCACAGCTGAGCACAACAGCCTTGCCCCTGCTGGGCTCAGGCCAGCCAAGGGAAAGGTATTCTGACAGGGCCACTGGCAGCAGCTGTTTAGAAAGGATTTTTCTTGGCTTTTGTCTTTCTAACGGAGGGTTTTGGTGCTGTCCTGTAGGGGCCAGGACAGAGAAGAGCATGGCTGAAAGGCACCTCCACCCAGTTAGAAGTGGTAGGAGTGGTGAGTATGAGAGCATTGTTCTCTTCAGAGGAGATGGGGCTGGGGAAGCACAACAACCATCCAAACAGCTGACCCAGCCTGCACCCACTCCACTCTGTCCTGCCTGGCATCGCCCCTTGGCACCCACCTCAAATTTTGGCAAAACATAAGGGGAAAACTCCAGGGGCTGGATGAGCGTGCTGTTAGGATGTGTCCTTGAGACAATCATCTAGGAACTGAACCCCAGCTGGATGCAATGGAAATGTCTCCCTGACCCAAGCACCTGGACTGGCTGGGATCTCCCTGGGAACAGTTCAGGCAGCCCGGAGATGCTGGCACCACCAGGATGCATCGGGGCAGGAAGCTACTAGCCAGGCTGTCCTGAGGAGAAAGGAAGGAGAAAGGAAGAGGAGGCATTTGGAGCTTTTGTTAACTCTAGATGGGAGGGGATAGAGGTGACCTGTGGCCCCAGACCCTGTGCCATGGTGCAGGGGAGCCGTGCGGGGCCTGCCATGAGCGCCCGCCTGCAGCCCCGACAGGCTTTGCTGTGAGGAGCTGTTTATAAACAGAGCCGGCGTGTGCTAGGAAACATCTGGAGAAGAGCATTTCCAAGCATTCAAACGCCAGGCCCAGGCAGCCCAGATAAAAAACCCTGCTTCCAGCAGGACTTCCCTTGCTGGCCCAGCACAGGGCGCTGCGGCCGCACCTCCCCTGCCTCGCAGCCCGGCGGTCACGAGCCCCAGCTCACAGAGCTGCCATCACACCTTCCAAACGCCTCGCTGGGGCCAGCTGCCAGGGCAGGAGGGACCACTCCACTCACCAGCTGCACTGCAGGGCCTCCTCTTGCTTTCATGCGCAGCAAGGGACAAACAAGTGGGTCCAAATCTGTGAACTTCCAATCATTTACTTCAGCTCTGGGTTATGGGACAACTTCATGGGATGAGCTGGAAACCCCTGGCAATGCCGTAGGGTGCCCGAGCTGGCAGGAAAGGCAAGATGCAGGGGTTACTGCCAGTTGGGAGACCAGCAGCAAGCTCAAAGCACTTGCCCCACAAGCAGCAGACTGGGCTTGTGTGCCTATACCCATCTGATGTTCAAGAGGCTGCAACCTTGACACATCAGCTGTGCAGCTGCCACTGGGCTTGCTGCTGAGGATGTGGATCTTCCCCATGTGTCCACATCTCCAGGAATGCCTCCCCCCACAGGCACCTGGGGAATCAAGGAGCCAGGTCAGAAAGACATGAAGTGAAAGGAGATGCCAGGCCAGGCCCAGGGTGCCTGTGGTTAGAGGATGCTCCTGGAAGGATGCAAGGTCTCTGAATGCCAGCGTGCACTGCATGAGCCTATGCAGCACAGTACCCAGGGAGGAAGGCTGCATGGCCTCTTCCACAACAAAGGGAAAGCAAAGCCAACAGTCATGGGATAAAGCCACAAAAATAGGGAATCTGCAAGATTCTAGATGTAATAAATATCCCAGAAAGAGTCAGCTCCTTGCTGGAGCTCACTGATTTGCTCCTACCTCTTGCCAAGTGCTGCCGGAGTTTAGGCAGCTGTCTGGGAGAGCAGGATGGGCAGCAGCAGCAGGCCAGCACCTCAAGGATGGGTTCTGTCAGCAAGCCTCTCTCACAGGGGTCAGGGGCTGAGGGACTCTGAGCCCCATCCAGCCACGTATGAGGCTCCTGGAGCAGAAGGGAAGCATGGGCTGCCAGCCATCCCTCTCTGAGCCACTCTGACAGCAGTCCTGCCAGCCCAAACACCAACTAAAACAACAAGCGCATGCTCTCGTACCTCCAAATGCATTGTTCAGTTCCTGAGCCAGAACACGGATGGCTGCTGGCACTATCCCCAGCTGCAGGCACACGCC
Organism: Oreocharis arfaki; assembly: GCA_013398015.1. NCBI lineage: Eukaryota > Metazoa > Chordata > Aves > Passeriformes > Paramythiidae > Oreocharis > Oreocharis arfaki. Next base: position 386,996 of record VZRR01003477.1, on the reverse strand, counting down.
CAGCTGGCAAACACCACTGCTCCTGTGCAATGAGGCACAAGCACACCTTGCTCCCTGCTCCATGTGCTGCCAGGACTCCCCCGGGGTGGCAGGAGGACACGGCACCAAGGAATCCCTGCCCACCTGGTGGTGCCTGGGACCTGCAGGGCCCCAGAGAGCTGGTCAGAGGCAGATGGGATGTATGCAGTGTCCCGATGGGGACAGGGGATGTGCTTGAAGTGGGAGAGAGCAAAGGGGAGACCCTGATAGCAGCTTTTGTCCTGCCTGAAGGAGAGGGTGTGGGCAGTGGGGAGGGAGGAGTGATGGGAATGACAGCATGGCCCATTCAGGGGGTGGTGGTGGCTTTCTCTCTTAATCCTTAGCACTAAGTAAGAGCACAGCCAAGAAACTTCCCTGTACTCTTCTCCTCTTGGCTAATCCTCACAGTGGCAGGCAGCTGTCAGCCCCTTACCATCACTGTGTTCAATGGAGATTAACCCTCAGGAAAAGGCCAGCTCCCCTTCCTCCCTCTCCTCCCACCTCCAGAAAGCATTGCTGCAATGAAGGTGGGCCCTTCCAAGTTTCTGCCACACAAAGGGAGGCAACCACCCGGGGCAGCATCCAACCCAGCTCCCTCCTCCTGCCCCAGCAGCTAGACCTCAGCCTGGCGAGCTCAGAGGCTTTGCAACAAAGCAGCCCTTGTTGCTAATTGCTTATTTTCCATGTGCAATTGCTAAACTCCTTAAGGAGCCAGGACAGCAGGTTCAGCACCAGCTCAGTCCACAGCACCTTAGCTGAGGCTGAGCAGCTTGTGTAATCCAGGAAATCCCAGCTCCATGCTTCTCAGAAACACCATGTACCCAGTGATGTGCAGTGGCATCACCAACACAGCAGTACTCCTTGCCCTGCAGAGGAAAATACCAGCCTGGGGCAAAACAACCCCAATTTCCATCTGGGGACAAAGAGCAGGATGTGTTGATGTGCACACCGGGACGACCACCTTACCCTTCTCTGACGGGTTCAGGGTAAAGGTCCAGCTCAAGCAGGATTTCCAGTCTTCCCATGGAAAATACTGATGAAGCAACAGACTGAGCTCTTCAATGAGGACATCAATAATTCCTTAATAAACTTCTCATATAATGCACAAATTATGTCTGTACAGTGCTGGTCTCTACCACAGCGCAGCCTGCATGCCAAACTTTTAAAAGGCCTGTATTTAGAGCAGCAAATTGATTCTCACTGATGACATTTCTGCGTGGACTTACTCCAAAAATGGGAACACTTAAATAGATGACAAATGACAACTTGCAAACACAGCTTGTGAGCAAAACCTTTCTTTGGGACAGATTTTCAAGGGTGGCCCTCCTCACCATCAAACATTTGTACACCCCACGCCAGTGCTAAAATCATCCTCCAGATAGAGGTGTGACCATAAATCCCTGTCTGGGTCACATCAGTTTCCTTCCCTCTATAGATCAGATGCCTGTGGTACTGGTGGCAGCGCTGAGCAATGACCTGTGTGTGTCAGACCATCCTCTATCAGCACCAGTACAGAAAGGGGGGCAACCCATCCACAAGGACACTCTAGAACACAGGAGGCCTAATTACTGCCAAAATGGCAGATTTCTATTAACAACTGTGAATGAACTCTTCCAGCAGTGTTCTCCTATCTGCCTTGGAAGCACAGGCTGCCTGCCCTGGGCCACCCTTGCCAGCTGATGGGACTCTAGGGAACAGGGGAGATGCTCTCCCTTCACAGAAGCTCCCCTGCTGCTTAATATTATTAACAGTATTTGTGCTAATCAATGCACAGTTGTGGTTGTCAGACCCTGTTCAATTTATTCATAGTTTTTAAATGACATTTCAAGTTTGCATCATAGTGCAAATAAATTGGATGGGTCCTACATATTAATGATATTCACAGTTGTAAACAACACAACCCTCTACTTTCTTGCATAATTTTTAAAATCAGAGGTAAAGCTGAATTCCCGAAATTAATTCTGCAGCCAGTTCCTTGCAGGTTCTGCTTGTTCTGTAATTTTGGCTGCTTCTTGGCAGCCACTGCCAAACAATTCCTAGAACCGTTTTCCCCATGCGTCGAGCAGGAGCACTTGCTACAAATCAAGTCAAAGTCTTGAAAATGTTTAAAATCCAAAGTGCACAGGGTTTGGAACTTGCAGGACTGTGGGCAGGCAGCATTGACATCACAATGGCACAAATGGCAGGCAAAAATTCTCCTGCCTTTACTCCTGAGGGGCTTGGGGAACACAGAGCCCTTTGTGGAAGCCAGCTCCCTGCTCCCCCAGGGCAAAAGCCCTCGGAAAAGAGTAAAGTCTCCAGATCAGGGCCACCCGCCTGCATGAAAAGTCCATGAAACCAGGAAAACTCAGACAGGAGGACCTGCCTGCTGGAGATGGTTATCTCCAGTTCTGGAAAGCTCCACCACAGGCAGCAGCCCACCAGCACTGTTATATCTTACAACCACCACCACTGCCTCAGCCAGGGAATCCAGCTGCTCCTTGCTTGCAGCTGTCAGCAGTACTTTGGGGTTTTTTTTAGATCCCAAGAGAAGGTACAGAACGTACCGTCTCAGCCCAGACTCTCTGACAGCCTAGCCTGGCTATGGATTTAGCATTAGCCTGCTCACAGCTCAGGATAACTCCTTTCCTCTTCCAAACATCTGACAAAGTGACTTAGTGCTGGTGCTGCTGAGCTCCCAGCAAACACCCAGCACTGCAAGTGCCGTGGCTCTGTGTCCGGAGCTGCACAGTTCTGCTGCCACTCATTAATGGGCTTCTCTAGGCTATCTTACCAGCTCTCAAACAAACAAAATGCATGCCACAGAGCACATAGCACACTTACAGCAGCTCCCACATGACCACAAGCAGAAACAAAGCTTTTCCTTTCTACAAAATAATGTCCTGTTTGAGCCCTCCCTAGGTTTTAGGCAGAGGCAAAGGTGAATGGCCTTGCAGCCACACAGGGACCCAAGTGTCGGTCCTTTGTAGTCTGTAGCTGTCCCTTTGATGTAGATATCCTTTCCTACTGGAAAAACTTTTGTAATTTCCAACACTGGATTCCCAAGATGCCTCAAGCTTTAATTAGCTTCTTGCCACAGGGGACAGCAGTAAAGATCTCACTCAACAGCAGAAACTGAGAGAGAAGCCACTCTTGCAGCCCCAGATGTGTGCATTCCCAGACCTGTGAAGCTCTGGGACCTCTCCTGAGGCCCATCTTCACAGCAGGTATCTTCCTCCTAGCTGGAGGGGGTAAAAGCATCCATGTGAGGACCTGTGGGTTAGGTCCTTCCCGTTGCCAGCAGATCATTCTTCCCCAAGGAGACCTCCAAGGGGAGCATGATGGGGGCAATGCTGAGGGCCCCAGGTGGTGCTGGCACTCCGGGTACTCAGAGCCCACTGGCTTTGCCAGTGCCAGCAGCAGCAGCAGTGTGCTTAGCAGCAAAGTGCTTAGGCAGCGAAGAGGCTGGGACGGCTGTGGGGGTGGGAGCAGGGAGCGTGGCGTGGCACACTGGCCCGGGGTCAAGCCAAGGCTGCCCAGAGCAGCTGTGCAATCAATACCACTGCTCTGCTTCCTCTCACATGCCACCAGTGTGACTGGAGGGATCTATAACCAGGAAATGCGTTAAGAACAGGGTTTAAGCTCTGCCTTCAGTAATCTGAGAGCTCTCAGGACATTTTGGGGAGTGCCACAGTATTTCCCCACTCTGTTCCTCTCAACCACAGAGCTGCTTTGAAATGAGGAGTCTTATCCCTTTGGCACCTGGCAGCACTGAGCTCCTGTGCCTGGGAACAAGTACTGAGCCAAGGCAGGCTGGCAGGGAGGCACAGGTAGGTCTGGGCTGCATCAGTGTGAGGATGCCAATGTCAGGCCCTGATGGAGACCCCACTATGCCAGGTGCAGCCCTGCTGCTCACACCTGGCCAGGAGGCTGAAGGGCAGCAGGCCATGCTTTCATCACCCAGCCAGGAGGCTGAGGGGCAGCAGGCCGTGCTTCCAATGCCAGCCATGGCACAGCTACACTGCTGGGAGTACAGATGAGATGCTCTGCAGGCTGGGCATGTACCCACACACCCCCAAAGGACAGTGACCTGCCTGCCCATCTGGTCACTCCCATGCAGGCTGCATCTGCAGTGCTTCTCTGCATGTCTCTTAGCAGGTCTCAAGAGCACCAGAGAGCCTGGATTTCTCAATTTGGCCAGGATCTGGCATGGAAGACTCAGTGCAACATAAATATTTATACAGACCATTATCACTCCGTCTATGTAGCCTGGTGAGCAGGACACTGCCAGCACAACTGAGCAGCTTAAATGCTGCAGGGGACAACAGGACTTTTAATTAAGGTTATGACTCTGCAGAAGCACCTCCTTGCATGGAAAGCCTTTTGGATGATGCAAACTTCAGAACCAGAGCCTAATCTTTCCATCAAAATCACTCCCACTGAAGCCAGAGCTCCTGATCTTTGCCACAGTGTGAACCCTGTGCAGGCAGATGCATGAGCAGACATAAGTCAGCCTGTGAAGAGGCTCTTCTGAAGGCCAGTATTCAAACAACAGCCTGGCAGAAGGAATCCACTGCTGCCATGGAAAGCCCACAAGCTTCTAGGAGGTGCTGCACAGTACCAGTGTCCTCAACAACGCCATCGTGGGGGGCAGCTTCCTGTGGGATGAAGCTCTGCCTGCAACCCTATCCACAGAGGTGTTGACTGTAGCCCATGTCCCACATTGGATCCAAAAGCCAGAGGAAGAACAACATGCCTGACCCATGGACAGGGTGCCTCTTTTCCCCACCATGGATGGAGAGACGGAAACCTGACGCTGATGGCCTCAGACCTCAGATCACTTCCTGCACGTGACATGGGCTCCTGCCACCTCCCGCTCTGCATCCAGGACTCCCTGCCAGACACTGCAGGGTGATCCACGTCCAACTTCAGCAGGAGCTACTGCTCTCCACAGGCCACTCCAACTCACCCTGAGCGGCCCCAAAGGACAGGTCAACCCCAGACGGCGCAACAGTTAAATCCCAGCACTGGCCTAGCAGGAGGGCCGGGAGATCCTGTTGCTCAGAGAAATGTGTTTGTCCAAGACAAACAGTGGCCGGGCATTGTTTCAGCATGAGTCAAGCGAGTGGAAACACTCCCGTGCCATCCTGTTTTGCTGTCTGGAGGTTTCCCCTACCTTCAGGATACGCAGACAGGCTCCGGGATGTTTCCGATTTGCTGTTCTCTTACTCCTCCATTTCCTGTAAATGTCTGTGCCCAGTGCTGCTCAGTGCACCAGCACAGCAGCCTGAGCCTCCTGCAGCCCCAACCTGTGCCTAGAAAGTGCAGCCTACAGCCAGGTAGCCCATGGGCAGCTGGTGGGAACAGATGGTGGGTTGATCTCCATTCAGTCTTCCCATTGCTACACAGCAGGAAAGATGGCACCCAGACCCTTCCCGGCCACTGGCTTACCGTGCCCCAGGGAACCGAGTCCACAGCTCCACAAGCAAGCTCAGGACAGCTCTGCTAACGTGCCCCAAGTCCTCTGATGCTTTGGGGCAAAGCTGGTGCAGCAGAGAGCTGTATGAAATGGTGAGGAAAATGTGAGTGGCAACACAGAGACCCCACCATCGCCCCGTAATCCTCCTCCACCCCTACAACCATTTTCCCAACTGATGCTTCAAGTCTGCACACACGGCAAACAACGCGACTGGAGCTGACACCTCTTATTTCACACCTACAACACATTTTTATCTGTCTAAAAGTATAAAAATAGCAAAGATTTTTTTTTTTTACGAAGACATCCATGCTTTGTCAGCTCATGTTTGCGTCTGGAAACCCTTTTAGCAGCGAGGTGCGAGCCCCGCAGGGTGCAGGGCTTGGCAGGAGGGCAGGCTGGAGTTTGCACAGCTCGCCCCACAACGGGTGATCTGGCGACAAAAAGGATCAGGAACTTGTTTTCACGTGAAGATCAAAACAACACAAGAAGAAAAGCACAACATAGCCCAAAGTGACCCAGAATGTCACAACTGCAACAACAGAAAGTTCAGCCCAAAAATGCAGCCTGTGAGGGCTGTTATTGCACGGAGTGTTTGTCCCCACTGCGGGCGGCAGGAGGGGGAGAACGCGGCTATGGCTTGGGTCAGGTATTCAGTGCTCAGCCCCGTGATCCCGTGCCTTGCCCCCTGCCATGCTGAAAGGCTCTCCAGCGGAGCACCCCAAACCTTAATTCAGTCCCCTCCAGGCACGCCCGGTCCCACAAACCACATCCAGGCAGGGGAACACCATCCCCACTCCTTAGTTATGCATGGAAATAATGCAAAACCCCGCAGAGACAAAAACAAAGTGATCCCACCCGGCACTAATTGCAGGCGAACAAAAGCTCGATTTACCCTGTCCCAGGCTGCACCACTAACGAAGGGGATCCGCCCGGCAGGGCTGACTGAGGCCACGGTCCCACAGCCCCATGGCCACTCTTGGCTGCGGCTCTTCCCTCCATCCCGCTTTTCTAACAATTGAATATGATTAACTGGGGCCACATTTATCATTCTGGGCACCTCCTGTCAGAACACCCAAAGCAGATACAGGAGCCCTCCACACTCAGAGCATGGTGTCACCCTATGGAGACAAGACCTCAGCATCTGTGTTCCTCTAGTCCCAGCTCTCCCTGCCAAGAGTACAAATCAGGAGAGAGGCAAGACAGAGACTTATGCCACAGACAGAGAGATGTCTTCTTCCAGCTCAGGAACAGTGGTGACTTTCGTAGTTTGAGGAACCACATGGTCTCCTATGGTTTAGGCTTCGAGGAAGCAATTGCTGGTGATTAATGACCATCAATCCCCTGCTGACAAACTTCTCTCTGCCTCTACCCTCTTCCCATCTGGATGCACAAGCAGCAAGAATGGCTGGTCTGGGTTTTTGCAGCTCAACATTTGCCCAAGAGTGCTGCTGGTCATGTCTTAGGAGGTTCAGCAGGGAAGTAGGCTTCCAGGGGGGAAGGAAAAGACATACAGACCTCTTACACCTTTTTATCTTTCTCCAAGAACTTTTCCATTAAGATTAGCAAATCTAGCCAAGCCATCTCAGATGCTCAAACTCAGCTCTGCTGAGATCCATTAAGGCATCCTGGGATGATATCCGATTTATCCTGGATTAAAAGAAAACCTGAGTCCATCCTTGGAACAATGCAGGCTAAACTAAAACAAATTCTCTAAGCATCTGGAAATAGATCTGTGTCCCTGAATCCCAGCAGTGATGCATGAGTGGGAAGGACTGGGCCACCCCTTGGTGAGTAGTTTCCAGCACAGTTGGCAGTGGCTGGTGGACCAAGGATCTGAAGAGCAAGGTCACCCTCATGCTGCAAGCCCAGGTCACCAAGAGTTGCCCATTCAGCCTTCCCTGGGGGAAGCAGAAAGTGCACTGAGACTCCAGCGACCCAGAACCTCATTGTTTCCCAAACTCAAGCCCTAGTCTCTGCAATACTCTCAGCCAAAACTTCCAAGCCCCAACACGGAAACTGAAGCTCCAGAACGCAATTCCAGCACCTTAACAGGCATGGCTGGGCAAACATCCCTCTAGATGTACCAGAGTCCAGGCATGGATTTTGGCACTGGCGATCAGGAATTTGGCTCTGGAAGCCTTGTAACGGTATCTGAGAACAAGCAAACAAACCACAGCAACACTGTATGCTTTGCTCATACCAATTTACGAGTTTCAGATTAAGTCCACCTGCAGGGATTAAAGCAGGGAGACCACTGCTCCCTAGGTTTTTTCCAGAAGAGCAACCTGAGTTGAAGAGAAGACACCAGCCACCCGCTGCCCACTCCCTGCTCCCCTCAGGGAGGGGGCTGTACCTGTACACTGGTTGCATTTCCCTGGCAATCCCAATGACTGCTCCCTCCGGGAAGTTGTCAAACTCATCAAACAGGTCTCGGATGTTGGTCTTGTACTTCAGGTCCAAGTCTACCTGGATGATCTGTGTTATTTCTGAAAGCATAAAGAGGAAAAGTCAGCAATATAAGACAAAACTGTAACCACTGATCACTGGGTGGAGGAACTGCACCCAGTGAGGATTTGCTGCAGTTGGCTCCATGGGCAAGACTCGACCAACCCAATACAAACATAATCCAGCTGCAAACTCTCCATGAAGCAAACCAACTTCAACCATCATGAAGTATTTACCATTGCGTGTTTACTTCAGAAATAATTTCTGGTTACCCCCTGCTTCTATCCACTCCTTCCTTCCAGAAAACTGGTTTTCCATATAATTGAGAAAAGCAAGAGGTAGCTTCAACCCAGCCTCTCTCCCTTTCCAGAAGTGCTTCTGCAGTGCCAGCCACACAAAACCCCATGTTTACCTTCTGCTACCAACTCCATGAGTGTTTCCCACCTCCAGCCCAGAGAACATCCATCCCTGGCCCATCCCAACAGACCAAAGCAATTCCCATCACAGACAATATCAGTCTGCCACATGACAACTCCAGTATCACCTGCACAAACCCATTAGCTCCCAGCAGCTTGCCATGGGCATCTCTGAGGAAGAGATTACACAGATTACAGCCCTCTGCCTGCACAGAACTGCTGGTGATCTCCACCAGCCTAGAAGACTTTATTACTGCTGGTGGTACCCTCCCAGAGGCAACGGGGGTTGTGAAGACATGGAAGCACCTTCCACTTGCAGTGACCCATCAAGAGCAAGGAGAGGCTGGAGGACATCATTCTCAAGGCTGGGCCTGAGCTCCTTAACAGGGTCAGGTCCCTGCCCAAATTTGTCCCAGTCTCCTCTGCAGCACACAGGACCAAAAGATGGAGATGCTGCTTGGGAGAGTGTGCAGGAGATGCGCTTTGTCAAGACTGCTCATCCCAGGCGGATCTGGGGACGCTGCACGGATTGCAGCAGGCCAAGTGCAATGCAGCAAGTGCAAACACTAAAAGAGATCAGACCATCAGATGGGATCCCCCATCCATGGCCATCTTCTGGCCAGCGCAGCTCAGTCCTTCTCAGGGACTGAGAGTGGAGCCATCCCCAGGGCACTATGTAATGCCCCCGCTATTTATATGTTATAAAAGCCAAGAGCGAATGGCCAGGTTGCTTAGCGCTCTGCACTAATTGGATTGTAAGGCTGTGTCAACCTGTTTTGGTCCCACTCATCATGCACAGGTGCCCTTACAGCTCCCTGCAGGCTAGACCTGCCTGTCACCACCACTTCCAGAGCAATTAGCAAACCAAACCCTCATCATTCCTCCTGCCCAGTACCTGCAGGCAGGAGGACAAGCCCTGCCTGCCCTCACCTTCTGCTGCCTGCCTCTGCTGTGCCTATGGGCAGGGCTTCCCATCACGCTGGTGTTGCTGGGGCAGTGCCCACGCTCCAACCTTCCCACCACCATGGTTCCTCATCCCCTCACCCTGTTGTGCTCAGGACAGGCTGCTGGCTACTCCTGGCTGCTGAGAGCAAGAGGCAATTGCTCTGTTTTTAGCCCCCAAAGCCACCATTGGGACTAGAGACCCAGAGGCACCGAGAGCAGCCAGGCACCAGCAGTTATCCTCCAGCACAGGAGTGCAGCTTTGCATTTTCAAACGTGTTCATTGCTTGGTGTTTGTGTTTTAAGCAGATGCTGGGCTCTACAGCAGCTCTGAATTTTCTGCAGATCTTGCACTAATCTGGGGCTCTTGGCAATTGGTCATACCTACCACGTTGTCCTCATTTAAGAACAAAAAGGCCCTGTGAGGTTAAGCAAGAAATATACTGCTTACACTGCGAAGCACCCAAGCAGAAATATAAATCAAGAAGAAATAGTATCTAAGCTACAACTTGGGCTGTATCTCAATTTATTTTTTTAACATCCATCACGCTTTATCTGCTAAAGGGAAAGGCCATGCTCCCTTCAGCTGTCAGTACGGCAATCCTCAGGCCTACCTAGTATTTACCATCACCATAATCCTCTGTTTGCAAAGATTTAAAACCCAGCCGCAGTAATTCACCACAGGCTAAAGCAGGTCTTGACCTGAAAGCAATTTCCCCCAACCTTCTGAACTGCCTCAGAAATGGCCAGTGCAACTCAAGCATATGAATCAGCAGAGCAGTGAATTTCTGCAATGAGGAACATGTATCCCAAATGCACCAATCCTCCCCAGTGGCCCAAACCCCCAAATCCTAAATGCTACCGCACTTGAGAATACCCAGGCTGGTCACAAAACTCCAGGGCAAGAAGACCTTGGACTTCCAGCACAAGCTCAGCTCCAGAGAAATGTGGGGAGCCTCAGCCCTGCAAGGTACTGCTGAGGCTGGGAAGAGAGGATGGGATTCCCAGGGGCATCCCAGCACAACTCACCCTGGTGCACAGCAGCAGTATGATGCCTCATCAGGTTTCAATTAAATCAACTGTGAGGCACGTCATCTGATTGTTCTCTAAAGTTACAGATGAACGCCAACTGCAATTAATCACAGCAGAGAAAGAAAGCTGAGCTTGGAGGGAGCTCCAATCCCAACCCTGCCCACCCCAGCACTCCAATGGGTGAAAGGCTCTGGAGGGTCCCTGTGCTACCCAGAAGGTGCTGCCCAGCCAGCTGTCCCCAGAAGCCTCGGCTGAGCAGGGAGCAGGGCATGAGCACAGCTGCAGTGCCAGGCAGGGATGCCAGTGCTACAAGACGCCCAGCACGGAGACACATGCCTTATTTACACAAACACGCTGGGTGCTCCATCCTGCCCTTCATTAGAGGCTTCCCATGTTTGGTTCACCCCTGCACACTCGTCCCATGCTGTGCCCTGTATTTCCCCCAGGAAACACTCACTAAGAAATCACATCCAGAAAGCACTAAGTACTTTTTCTTTTTTTGTTTTAATTTTTTTAAATTTTAAAATTTTTTTGTTAAAGCAAGCATGCACTGCAACACTGAGACATAAGTGAGCATGGGTGACATTAAGCATCACTTTGCCAGATGCAGCTTGCATGCACAGATTAATGGGTGAGATGATTTCTCTGCCTGGGACTGGCAAGGGGCCAGGCACTAATATTTATGATGTATCACGCTCTTCTGCCCTTCTACCAAGCGCTTTGTCCTGGCTGCCATGTGGGGGTGGAGGAATCGCGTGCTCTCTTAGGCAAAAGCTGCTCACAGGGATCCAGCTGGAAATGTGGGAAAAGGCTGAGTGTTCTGCTCAGCAGTGAGTTTCCTAACTTTGCTGTACTGTGTAGAACCCTCCACTCTGTTTGGCTCCAGCTCTTCCAGCCATGGCATGGAAAGGGGAGCTGTGCCACTCAAAGCAGAGATGGTCTCCATTAGCAGTGACAGCTTTACAGCACAGGCTGGCCTCATTTAAAGCTTGTAATGTTTTACTGCAGCCTTGTATCATCAGCCACAGCAGGGTTGTGCTCCAAGCTCGGCTCAAAACCTCCCCCCAAGCCTGTCCAGAGGAGAAAGGCCAGCTTCAGAGATGCCTCATCCCACAGCCTCATCCAGTGAGGGAGCACAGGCAGGCAGAGGTCACGTCCCTATGCCCGGCTGCCCCACATTCTCTGCCAGGACCCAGTGGGGCTATGACAGCACACGGACAGGCACCGTGTCTGTGTGCTGAGGGGCACGACAGGTTGTCTGGATGCTCTGAAAGGCACAGAGGAGCCCCTCTGGCAGGAGGCAGCTTCTGCAAATCTGATGGCCCTTCCCAGGAAGCATGGACCCCAAAAACTGCCCCACAGCACAGCAGAGATAGAGCAGGCATGCAGCAAGCCAGGCCATCCCACACTGGAGTGGCACTTAAGAGCAAATATGGTCTAGATAAGCAACCTGATCTACCAGGTGACATACCTGTCCATGGCAGGGAGGCTGGACACAAATGAACTTTAGCGTCCCTTCCAACCCACACCGTTGTACGATTCTATGAAACTGCTCTTCCCAGAAATGTCAGCCAGGATCATGAACGGCAGCAGGGAGCACAGGGAGGACAAGAGCTGCTTTGGCAGACCTAGCCAGAGCTCTGGGGATGTCATGCAGCGAGCAATCAGCAGCAGCTATTACCCTTCCAGCCCTTTAGGACCTGCTGCCATTGTTGAGAGAAGCTTATGGATGGGCAGCCTTGAACCTGCCCACAGAATAGGACTACTTTCCCCTAACCTGAGTTGAGAGGATGGAGTCTAAGAAATGTAAATAGTGGGTTTGTAACTACAGGACAATGGATGGAGGGTCAGGTGAAGAGGAGGTGCAAAGGCAGGAGCCTGCACAGAGTGGCAATGTCTGCTCTGCAGCCAAAGCCATTTATGCTCATCCCAACAACTTTCTCTGTACAAGGGTTGCTCCCCTGGCAAAGCTGAGCCCAGGCAGCAGAAGCAGGGCTGGGGTCTAAGTGCTGGCCTTGGCTACAAACCCTCCACTTCCATACAAACCACACCAGATCTGGGGCAGCAGCATGCCACCACTGGCAGTGGAGAGGGGAAAAGAGCTGTATCCAGGAACTTAGTATTGAAATGGAGAGCTGCAATCACAGCACAAAGGGCAGAAGCTGTCCAGCAAACATTGCAGTCTAAATCATTGATAATTGAGCAGTGGTTTAATAGATATAGAGTAGAAGCAAGAATCGAAACCTACTGGAAGTGCTATAACTCTCCAGCCCACTGACAGGCTCGTGTTGGCACAAGCTCAGCCCCCTCAGAGCTAAAAATCCTGCCTGCAGCTGGTCTGGCAGAGGAGATGCTGCAAGCAACAGTGGGATGGCAGGAGGGGACAGGACACCACCCCACCAGGCTGAACTGTGCCCAAATCTCACACACACTCCTGAGGCAAACACCTGTCACCAAGGCTGGTGCTAATTTGGCTCTGCTCCTGCCATCCCCTGCACTGACATCTCCACCTGTCTCAACAAACCTGTTTTTAAGGACATAAGCATTCTGATCCTCCATGCCAATGAGAAGAGACTCCTCTGACACAGAATCATGGAATTGTTTAGGTTGCAAAAGACCTTTAAGAACATTGAGTCCAACTGTTTACCTGGCACTTGGCACAGATCAGGTGGGAGCACCTTGACCTCCCTACACCTCTTCTGCATTCCAGCAGTGACTTTTGGGGCCAGAGACACCTTAAGAGATCAACATAAGCACTGCTGGGACTGCTGACCCAGCTGTGTGATCCAGGCACACTGCTTTGCCTTTTCCCACGGAGCCACCTGCCAGCCCTGCAACACAAGGAGGCAAGACCCTGCTCCATCCTTCGGGAGGCAGCACAGGGTGGCGGCTGGGTGGTGGCCTGGCAAGGGCTGGGACAGAGAGCTGCTGGAGGCAGAGCAGCTCAGAGACCCTTCTGCAGGGCCAGCAGCAGCTGCAGCCAGCATGGGTGACATAGTGCAGCCAAGTGATGGGAAGCGTCCCCTGCTGGCTGCAGCTCTGGCGTGTGGGGAAGGGCCAGGGGGCAGCTGTGCATTCTGCCACTTGACTTGGACCGCCAGCAGGAAGCAAGCCGAGCAACCAAAGCTCTCCGAGTTGGAGTCAGAAGGGCTGGGGATCTCAGGTCTGCTGGTCTACAAATGCTGGGCATACCTGGACAGCTCCCCCTCCCCTCCATTGCTTTGAGCAATGTTTTTTTCAGTCAGGTTTTTTAGCTGTCCCCATCATGACAGGACAAGATCCCAAGGAAAGGAGCTGTGAAGGACCTGCAGTGACTTTTAGATGGCTAGCCTGGGCAATAAACCTCCTGGAGCAGGGCAGCAGCTGCCAGCTCCAGCGGGCAGTGTGCCTGCAGCAGCAACACACGGATCCACAAAGCTGCCCGTGCTGGCTGTGAAACCAGGATCCTCTGCCCTCACTGGCTCAGAGAGATGTGTGGCCAAGAAAAACACCACTCCCACAGCCAGCACCCTGGCCAGGCATGGATGCAGAGTGGGTGACAGGCTCCAGAGGTCCCTGTGCAACTCAGAGAGTGCTGCCCAGCAGCAGCAGCAGCCAGCTGCCCTGAAAGCCTCAGCTGCACAGGGAGCAGGGCACGAGAACAGCCGCAGTGCCAGGCAGGGATGCCAGCGCCTCAACAAGCCCAGTGTGGAGGCACACAGTTTATTTACACAAATATGCTGGGTTCTCCATCCTGCCCTTCATTAGAGGCTCCCTGGGTTTGGCTCGCGCCCCGCACTGGCAGCTGCCCCTGGCCACTCTCCCTGCTGCTGTCAGCAGGGCTGTGAGCAGCTTCCTCTCTGGCTGTGTGCTCCCCTGGCCAGGCCTTGTTTTCTCCACACACAGCCTTCCCCTCTGCGCCCAGGATTAATCACCGATCACCGCTGCCTGCCCAGCTGACCTCGGCAGCACTGGAGAGCCTCGCCCAGAGGAAGCAGCCAAGGCAGGGGCACACATGCACGTGCACAAGCATGACATGCTCCTCAGAGCTTGCTGCCAGTGTGCTGGCTACTGGGGGAGGGGGCTGCAGTTCCCCTTCCCAAGACATGGTGCTGCTCCAGAGCCCACCCTCGCAAGAGAAGATGATGCTACAAAGCCCTGCCCCAGCAGAACTTGCCAAGGTGTAGTCCAGCTTACCTTCCAGCTGCATGCTTCAACACAGGTCCTCACATCTGCCATGCTGCCAAGGGTCCCTTCAGCTCCTTGGGACAGCCCAGCAGCTGCCTCCCCATCAAACAGCCTCCCTCTCTGCACACAGAGTTCCGGGACAGTGCAGGAGGCGATGTGCCCCAGCGACCTAGCTGCTAACCGGGTTTCTGCAGCACTGATTAAGCACTCAGCAGAGCAGTGGCTAGCAGCACAGCAGCTAATCAGCCTATCAGCTAATTAAAAAATTAGGCTGTCTGCCAGAGATAGATGACAAATCATTGCTACCACCCACGCAGGGCAGGCACCTGGCTGAGCTCAGGGGTCTGGAGCAGCAGCAGCGTTCCCAGGTATTGACAGCGGCATCACTCTGATCGCCTTGCTCCACACCCTGCAGCCATCTCCTGAGGGAAGAGGAAGACTCAGCAGGAGATGGATGTGTTTTGTTCCAGGAAAATAATTTTTCCTGTGCATCCAAGTGTCCCCTTGTAATCCATCAAGGTCTGAGGGACTAATATTTAGCAGTACTCAACACTCTGGCTCTTAACTGGACTCCAAGGCAGTGACATCGCTGAGCATGCTGAGCTTTCAGGATGGAGTTGGTAATGCTGTTTGCCTTGTATTTAATATATGCTGCTGCTGGGGGAGGAGTGTGAAAACACTTTTTGGAGCTGGAGGAAGAGCAGCAGGAAACCTTTCAATCAGACAAAATAAGGTTTGATTCCAGGTTGCTATAAATTACAAAAAAGTGGATGGAAAGCTGTGAAGTAACGAGCAGGTGAGATTGAAAGGGAAACCAAAAAGAGATACAGGAAAATAAATTTTTTGGGCTCACATCCCAGTTAACTGCACACACTGGGCGAAAGGGCTGCAGGCAGATTTTGTCCTTGTTTCTTCCTGCTACGCTCTCATGAGCTATGGCAGAGCAGGGAGAAGCTGTGCGGGAGAGCAGCCCTGGCATCAACACCGAGTGACCCCCAGCAGCTTCCAGCCCTTTGGGGATGGGGCAGCTGGTCTGGCTGGGGCGAGAGGAGGGCAGCACCCACCACAGCACCGGGTGATGAGACCCTGCTGCTCCGCGGGGAGCAGCCAGCCCTGGCCTGACAGATCTAGGACATCCAAAAATAATCGATGGTGGCACTGCAGCAAAGGGGCAGCCAGTGGAAATGATGAGAAGTGACACTATCCCCAGGGGCTGCGGGCCACGTTGGCCCCAGAGGCAGCAGTGCCACAAGGAAGGGGTCTGTGCCGTGACGCAGCACCCGGGGGCTTCCAGGCGCTTGCTGAGCAGCATCCGTGTCCCACTCACCACAGCAGCCCTTCCTGATGCCTCCTCCACACCAGAGCTGGGGCCAAGGCGCTCTCCTGCCAGGAGAGGCACGTCCCACAGGCAGACAGATGGGGTTAGCAGCTCATCTCAGCAGATGTGGACTCCTCTACAAGGCCACAGCCTCCAATGTTTACCCGGAGTGGGCTTATTCAGAGGTCTGCTGCTGCCTGCTCCTGAAAAGCATCATGAAAACAACTCTCTCAGCACAACAAGCTCACCCCAGCAAGGAACAATGGCTGGCACTGCTCTCCCTATTGCTCGCAAATTGATCACTCCAGCCTCTTCCCTTCCCATCACAGGATCTGACCTAAGTGCACGCAGCCTGGAGACAGGCTGGGAAGAGAATTTGGATGTTTTTCATGTGCTTACAGCATGAAGAAGGGAGGGAGGTTGTGAGAGCACATTGGAAACTATTAACACTCCCTCCATCGCTGTAAAGATGGAAACATTTTTGCCAGAAAGTAAACCCTTCAGCTACTGCAGCATCCCTTGGGAAATGTGGTTTGGGAGCACGTGGCTCTGGGGCCAACTCCCATGACTCCACTACAGACCCAAATTTTCTGTGCCTTTTCCCAACATCTCCCCGTTGGTAGCACACAATCAAGCCTGAAGCATATGGGACATGGGCACTCTCCTCCCAGCCCTCTCCCAACAGCTGCATCTCTGCATTCCCTGATGTGGTGCGGGTCAGCAATGATGGCAATGCTCAGCCAGCAGGAAAGGATCAGGAGTGACGCACTTTCAAAATGCTCACTTATTGCAATTATTACAGTGATTTGCTGAGTTCTGTGGGCACCAGGAATTGCTCTGCAGCTGACAGGAGGAAGAAGGGGGAGTGATGCCTCCCCACATCCCTCTGCTAGGCTCTACCTCAGAGACCTCTGATGCCCTGTGTGACACAGGATGTGTGCAGTGTAACTCTGCACACGGGTGCTATTGAGGGGACACATCACACATGGGCACCTGGCACCCCATGGGCAAACAGAGTCCGACCTGGGCAATCCTGTGCTGTGGATTCAAACAGTGCAGATGCAACGTTGAATCCTCATGCACACATCCCTACAAAAGCAGTCAACAACGTCTTCAGGATGTTGCCTGTGGGCTTTTCCAGAAGGACACTAGCAGAAGACAGTTACTTGTCAAGGCATTATTCTAGTACACAGACTGTTTTCCTGGTACCTCTGTGCTTAACCCCTTCCCCCAGCTCCCAGCAGCAGGAGTGCTCCAGGTGCCTGGCCTTGGCACAGGCAAAGTGCCCTGAGAAACCAGAGCACAGCTCAGTGCCTGCTCCAACACGTCTCCTGGCTGGCCTTTGCCTTCCCTCCAGCTCTGCTCGGTGGGAAAGGCATAAGCTGATGTTCACAGAGGCCTCTGTCTCCGGGCTGGTACTCCCAGAGCAGACAAAGGCTGATATCAGTTTCGTGGGAGACCAAGCCGGAGCCAGCAGCTGGATCCTGCTGCAAGCAGCACCAAACCCCAAGCGACTGGGGCTTGGTCATTATCAGGCTGCTTGGACAAACATCATTATAATCTGGTCTATGCTTAACAATCAGTACAGCTGTTGATAATGAGCTGGAGAAATTGCCCTGTTCAGAGGCTGAGGCCAGGGAGACCACTGGATTTTCCATCGATCCCAATATGTCACAGGCGCTGTCAGGACACCCGCTATGAAGCCAAAGGCTCAGCTGCCTGCTGGCAGTCGCTTCCCCAGGCACAGTGCTGCATATTCACCCACAGCAGCTGCCCCTGCTTCCCCATCACCCCCAGCTGTGTCCCTCCCGACGTGCTCCTGCCCAGCTGGCAGCTCCAGGACACACCGAGGCTTGCTGTCCATCACACAGCAGCTGACCGTGATTCCCTCATCCACGAGGCAGTCCAGCACCTACAACATCCAGCAGCAAGGAGCTCTACAGATCATCACTCTGTTTTGAACACACTTCTCACCAACTTTGATGTCTCTCAGCTCTTGTACAGACTTCTGCCTCGTGTGGCTTCATGGACCACACCATAACCCCCTCGGCCAGCCCCCTTCCAGACTGGAGGGTCCCAGCCAGCCAGGCTTGTCCCACATAGAAGTCATTGCCCTCTCTAAACTTCTTTCAATTTTTTACCAACAGACCATGTTGATTTGCCATAAATTTCAGCAACACATAGTGATTACTTCCACTGTGCTCCCCTTCCTCATAGCTCCACATCTTTGTCTAGCCACACAGAAACTTACCCACTTCTCCCACTTCTGCTTAATTCCCCTACAAGCTTCTGATGAACAGCTTTACCAAATGCACCTGCAGAACAAGCTCCTGAGTTCTCAAGCAGCAAGTACCCAGGTTCAGCACCTGGAAGATGCACCTGGAAGATGCAGCATGCTGTATGAGGGCTAACCTCACACCCAGCAGAGCCCGGGGCCTTTTGCAGCCTGTGCTCATCTTCTCACTCTTCATCACAGCTTCTGCCTTCAGGGTGGGCTGGACAGTGAGGGAGAAACCCTAAGAACTCCCCCACATACTGCCAGGGGGGAGGAGGTCACCATGCCCAGAGATGCTGCTACTCCCCATGAAGACAGCCAGCTGTTTGTACCAGCCAGGAAACCCTGCTGCCTCCAACTTCTCAAATACCATCTTCAGTGAATTCTTCTAAATATCCTCACTCCATGTGAAGCATGGTACCATTAGCCAGGTTTCAGAGCCTCCCCTGAGCTAATGACTCCACTCCTCTGTCCAAGTCGGCAGAGATAAGGCACAAAGCTGCTTCTGTGTCACGTCTCATTTTCCCTCTGCTCCTTACTCTCCCACAGGGCCAGCTTGCTGCAGCACCATCAGCAACACCAATGGAGCTGAACACCTCATGGCAGTTATCAAAGCTCTACCCAAGCTGCTGGATGCTGCTGGCTCTCCACTGGCCCACCATCTGCTGAAGATGACAACTCGTTAAACAAATTTCTTCTGAAAACTATCTGACTTGGGCCAAGAATGGGGGCCAAGAACTCCCTGGGGAGCTCCTAGCTTTCCCAGGCTGCCCTTCTGTCACCTCAACTCCTCCTCCCCTCGCTTGTGGCCCCAGGAGTCTTGCCTGCCAGGCAGACCTGCCCAGACATTACTCCTTCATGTATCCATAGAAGAGTGATAAAAGGCTTGCTGGCCCCCCAGAAGTTACACAACTAAAATGATAAGTGATAGAGGGATCGAAGCCAGTCAGGAAGGGAGAGGTCCCCTCTGGATGGGCATACTGAAAAGGAAAGTGGAAAGGTCGAGGTCCTTGTCCTCCCTCCTCCTCCTTGCACTGATCTGCAAGTCTCAAGACCATTTCATGCTGGCATTGTCCTCATCCTGGCAGCTCCTTCTAAGCCTGAACCTGCTTGTCCTCTTTGTGTAACCTTCCCATCACTTCTCCCCTCCCTTGCAGAACCATTCTGATGGATCAAGCTCTGGGCCTGGCCACACCACATTAAAACGGGATTTATGAGCCTTGAGCGCAGACAAGAGTTATGCAGTCTGCACTTCTGCGTGCTGCATACCAACTCCCCAGCTGGTTTAAATCAGATTAACTCCACTGATGTAAGACATTTAAGGCAAGAGTGTTCCATGATTTACACCAGCTAAGAAGCCATTATATTATAACTTGGCAGCTGCAGGTTTTAGATGTGAAGTTTTTTAGGCAAAGATCCCAAGCAACAGTAAACGACAGCAGCTGAATGGCAAACCCCATTTACCCTCTGTGCAATGTGCATGGAGCAAGCACATGTCCCACAAAAGTCCCTAAAAAATAAAAATAACCTGGTGTTCAGTTTTCAGTGCCATCGGTCTGCAAAGTCAATGCCCCGTCACAACTCATAGGCTCCAAACAAACCACTAAGTCATGATACTGTGGAAATGCCTCCCTTCAAAACATGACATATTTGGTAAACTAAAGCCAGGCAATTTTAGTAAAAAGGTTGCTTGCTACTGAAAAAAACCCCTATAGACTGATTAATGTAAATGCAAGTGAACACACCAGAGAGTTTAATATTCAGATCAGGGTCTTCATTTCTGCTAGAGGATGCTCAAGCTTCCAGTCAGATCTGGATTCCACAAAAAAGTGGTCCTAATGCTGTGGAGCCAGATGTGCTTGGAGAGGTGCACAGAAAGACACAGCACTGAGGGCAGAACACAGCATTCAAAGCAGAAGAAATGGCAAAGAAATGCACCAGGGAATAATGGTAACACTGCTTGAAAAAGAAGGTTTGGTCCTTTCTGCTCAAACTTACCAAAGTGGCTTCTTCAGACCAGCAGATACTGGCTTGTCAGAGTCAGGAGGGCAGCAGGAGCCCAGCACCATTCCCACATCACCTGCAAGCCTGCGAGTGGGCAGCAGAGCTGCAGCCTTTCCTGATGCCTCCCGTTTGGTGCCAGCTGCACAGAGAAGCGGCCGGCAAGCCCCACCAGCCCCATAAATCACCAGGCACCTAGCACAGTAAACCTGACCTCCCTTGCAAGGGAAACATAAATCAGCTTTACTAGCAGCTTCTGAAACAAAAACTAAACTCATGAAACTGTAAAAATGCCTCTTTAAACATCCTGTGCCCCAAACAGACCATTGAAAGCCCTATCAGGCTGAGGGAGAGCAAACAAGCTTTCCAAGAGATGAGATGCCTCATGGGTTGATGAACTGAGAAAAAGCATTTAAGGCTGAGCAGCTTCTTGCTGGCACGAAGCACGACAGGGATATCTTTAGCACACAGTAAAGACAGAGCAGGGAATTGGGAGGAGTGAATTAGCCAGCATTAACACCATCATTTGTATGCAGTGTACTTCAAAGCTCTCACAGCGCAGACAGCACCAGACACACACAAAATTACCCAAGTCTGACGGAGAGCTAAGTACAGCACATTTGCTGGAGCCCACAGAGTAATGATCAGTGAGCTTGGATGGGACCCTCAGGGCCACCACTGCCCCACTGTTTAATGAGCTAGTGTGGAATGGCCATGCCAGGAGGACAGGGGCAAGTCTCCAAAGGACAGAGGAAGGCTCACAAAGCAGAGCAGAGGTAGGAGCTCCTGGATAGAGCCAAACTGGGACAGGACTCAGCAGGGGCACAGCGGAGGTGTATCTGCTCACATCTCAGCAAGAGTGCACCTGAGACCCACGGGAGGAAGTCTGCAGGGAGTATTACAGCTGGGCAGAGGCTCCAGATGCCAAGGAAGCTGCTGCTGCAGGCGGTGCTAGCCCTGGGAACATGAACACATGTGGGATTAGGCCACTATTGCATGACACCCACAAACAGCTTTGAGAGGCTGGTCACCTCTTCCTAGGGCAGGTGTATGGCCAGGCAGGGTCTCGAGGCTCCTTACAACCACTGCCACCTGCATCCTGCCATGCCCAGAGAGGACGTGTGACCAGCCCAGGAAGGGATGCTGCCATCACCAGTGCGTCAGGCCAGCGAGGCAGCTGACAGGGAGAGCCCAGGGACCAGCACTGGGAATGGACAAGCAGGGCTGCAGGAGCTCCAGTGAAAGGGTTTGGAGCCCAAGGATACAACACCCTACTTGTGCAACCAAAAGTTAGACAGGATGCTGGTTCCATGAGAGGCAACTGCACACAGCCATGGGGGAAAACGGCATCAGCTGAGACAAGCCCCTTCTGCCAGCTGCCTTTTTTTCCTACAGAGTTCTTCCTGCTTCTGCACTTGATAACAGCAGAGGCATAATAAGGAAACTTAAGCCATCAGTGGCTGCTAATCAGCAAAGTTTCCAAAAGCTCCCTAAAGCCAAGAGACAAGACTTGACAACTACTTTCCGCTGATGCTCAACAGTGCACACCTACACCACAGACACAGAGCAGCTCTTTCTGCTGGCACCCCAAGGGGAAGGGAGCTGTAAACACATGCAGGACAGGCCTGCTTGCTCCTGTCTCACCTCTCCTACCATCTCAGGGCACAAGGGCAGGGCCAGCTGCCATATGACAAGGAGAACCTCGTCACTCATGCCAGTGGAGACCTGGATGTGGTCTTGGACTGATGGATCCATCACTCTGCAGGAAGGAGCAGAATCCCAGGAGTCCACTCCAAAACTTTATTAACTTTGTGTTTCAAATAGCACCGGGTAACATCTCTGTGCAGAAGAGAAACAGAGCCTGTGTTGCTGGAGGCAGCACAGCTGAGACCTACCTTTGGGCATGATGCGATGCATTGCAACTGACAGGAAGAAGATGGAGTCGCTGTAGTAGGTCCCCGATCCAGCGCTGAAGTGTTTCTGCATGGCCTCAACGATGGGAAACAGCTTTTCTGTCAGCTCATTCACATCATGGACTATTACCTGGCAGAGACACCAGAAACACCGCTCAGCCACCGCTTCTGGGGACAGGCCCAGCTCCAGCAGCCGTTGCTCAGCCCCAACCAGCACAGGGCAAGGGGAGAGGCTGCTAGAGCACAAATAATGCTGGTGGCACTGCAGCTGCACAAAGGGGCCTGGCTGCCCCGGCCCCTGCACATCCTCTTGACACAACAACCAGTCAAGTGCAGGGAAAGGAGGGAAGGACTTTTGCAGCCATTCTGTGTAAGGTGAGCAGAGACTTGAATCCCCTCACACAACCAAGTGTGTTCCATGTTTCGAGCTGTTTCTCCGGTCTGTTCCCACTGCCTGATGCACGCACATATCTGGTCTCCCATATGGAGTGCATCAGACGAGGCGACAGTTTGCTCCAGGCTCTGGTATCCTGCCGATTAGAGCCAAGCCAGACCACGTCACTTACCCTGAGGACCAAGGCTTGCTCCCTGCTACAGAGGCAGCCTGTGACAGGGCCAGGGACGCAGTCCGGATTTCCTGCTCCTCAGCCGGGCATGGAGGCAAGCTCTGCAGCACGTCCCGTCGGGGCTGCAGGGGGAAGGGGAGGACAGGCCGCAGCACGCTGATGAAAATCCAAACATCAGGAGCTACAGCAGAGCTGAGCAACTTCTGTAGATGGATTTCAGCCTGCCTGTGCTGGAGCTTTGCTGGTGCTCAGCCAGCACTGCTCTGCATCCCTCAGCCCTGCGGGAGCCCATGCACCAGCACAGGCCCTGGCACGCCTGTGCCAGCCATGGCTATGTCCTGGAAACAGGAGCAACCCCAAATGCACCTTGTCAGCTACTGAAATTTTACAGGCTTTTAATTTATTTTGGTCAAAGTCCAATGAACAGGAACTTTCATGCAGCTTGTTATACCCACAGAAGGATACAGGTCACTGAATCACACAAGATAATGAGAGGGATTTTAAGGATAATTAAGAGAGATGAGGGACACAACCCCGGTGCAGATAAGGGGGAGTGCAGGAACTTGAGTGTGGAGACATGAGGTCGTGCCACCCTCTTCAGGTCAGGGAAAGCAGGAAAAGCCCTGTTGGAACTAAAGTCCAGCGAGGACATGACATTGCAGCAGTACTTGAATTTTGGATAGGTGAACCTATCCTCCTTGAGGGATGACAAGACACTTCTACAAGTTGGCCCTGCCTTCAGCAGGGAACTCAAACCACAATCTTTGTAGGTATTTTTCAAACTAAGCTATTTCAACAGTTCTACGGTTTCACTTCTTTTTACTACTAAAACTTCATCTGCTTAAGAACAAGGGGCCCTGCACTATACACTTAAAACATGCTGGATAGAGCACTTGCTTTTTAATTTTTTTTTTTTTTTAAATTAAAAGAAAACCTAAACCAAGCCAAATGCTTCAGAGGAGAAGGTGGCTCTGGAGCCTGTGCTGGTGCAATGACCATCCTCTCTACAGGGTGCACAAGGGGCTGCTTCGATGCCCAGCAAGGAAAGTGCAGAGATGGAGGCAGTGAGCAGTCTGGAGGTTCTTCCTTCCACAGCTTCTTGCAGAACACATTGCCCAGACCAAAGCGCTCTCACAGCAGAGGAGCTTGCTGGAAGCGGGGTTGCGCTCGTGACACCGCAGTACGCAGAACGTGGTGAGGTGATGAGCCTGTCTGGGCACTGGCCAGGATGGCTGAGCCCACGGCAGGGCACAGCTGAGTCCCTATGGCCCCATCCTGGAGACGGAGGGCGCTCTAAACACCCACAGCCCTTGCCATCAGCCGAGTGCTGAGGAGCCCTCGCGCAGGCTCTGTGGCCAGCACGGCCCTCGGCAGGGCGGCCCCACTGCTGCTGTCCCGGCTGCTGGGATCCGAGCCAAGGCCTGCAGCAGAACAGCAGGAAAAACACAGAACAACGTGTACCAGGAAAGTGCACTGGGAGAGCTCATCAGGAGCCACACCTGGCTTTGGATAGCACAGCACAGTCCCCCAAGACACTGCAGAGGAGGAAACTCTGTTCCTGGTACCATTAGGCAGCACCTCGCCCCGGCCTTGCCGAGCTGCGTGGTCGGCTGTGCCATCGCGGTGACACCGGCTGCGCCGAGCAGGACAGCAGCCATCCCAGGTGACCAAACAAGCAAACCACCACTACTCTCCAGGTGCAAAGGCACTGACAGCCTGTGCATGGAACTGAGCACCACCAGCACAGGAATGTAGGATGCTCTGCTCCCAGCCCAGCTCAGCAAGGGCAGCTTTGGGGTCTGGCTGCACTGAAGAAGCATGGAAGAGAAATACAGCACCTGTAACCACCCTTCTGCATCCAGCAAAGGCAGCCTGAGGTGTGCACAGTAGGTAGGAAAGGGGGAAAAACATCAAACAATTTCCAGTCACCTATGAAGTGAGCACACTGCCAAGCACTAGTGGACAAAAGTTATGGGAGAAATACTCCTGAAACTCCAGACACAGCATCATCTGCCTTTCCACTCCTGCCAAAGAAAACAGGAAAATGTGTCTTCTGCCCACCCTTTTGTACTTCTGCAAAGCAAACTCCTGAACAGCTGAATTTTGCTCCCACAGCCACAGGCCAGGCTGCCTCTCTGGGACTGTGAGGGCTTCCTCCCTTCTCACTGCTGACTTTAGCACAGCTTGTTGATCTGCTGCTAATTTTGTACTTTGTTATTTATTTGTGTAACAGCTTTTAGTAAATCCCCGTAGCTAAATCCGACCACGTTTGCTGAGGACATTAAGAAAAGTAAGTTCTAGGGGTTTCCTGTGCAAGCACAGTTTTATAAACACACGTCCTGCACTGATAAAAGACCCTTTCTATTGATTCACTAGGAAAAAACCACCTGTGTTTCTTTTCCCTTTAACTTTCCCTCCTTCCCACGCCGGGTATCCCGCAGGTCTCCACAAGCATGGCGTGATGGCCACCCCAGCAGCATCCTTCGTGGGGCTTATCTGAACAGGGAACCAGGAGGAGCAGAGAGCCGAACGCGTAGTTCGTGTTGTGGCAGGGAAATGGAATCAATAGGCGATAGGAATCGCACAAGGAGTCGCAGCACACAGCCTGGAGCAGCAGGAAACGGGGCGAGCCGGGGCCCTCTGTAAGCACAGCGTCGGCCGAGGCCGGCCCAGGCTCGCTGCCGGGCACGTCCCGCTGGCTGGGGAGCGGGAGAGGCTGCAGAGATCCCCCTGCCACCCGTGTGCGGGACACGCTCCCTGCGACTGCTGTCACAAAGCCCCGTAAGAGGCCCCCGAGCCCCCGCACGGGCAGCGCGGCCGTGGGCTGGCTCCTCCCTCCGCCTCCCGGCCGCACACGCGGAGCACGAGCTCCCTCTGCCGCCGCCGCCCGGCCGCGCTCCCGGCTGCACATCTGGGACACATCTGCACAGCCAGGGGGAGCGGTGACGCCACGGAGCGACTGCCCCCGCCCGGACAGCCCTACCCTGCCGGCAGGGTCCGGTGCCTACGGTGCTCCCACGCACCCACCGCCTGCACCCCACAGCCCCTCTGCCCTCACTCTCCGCACACTGGCCTCGGGCTGCAGCCGGCTGCTTCAGTCTCCAGGAGACCTTAAAAGTTACTGAATCTGCCTAGGGAGAGAGAAAAGCTGCCCACACCCTTCCCCAAAGTGACGATCCATGTCTGACTCTGGGCTTCACTCTAACAGAGGAGCCAACTGATCCCAGCTTAGCTAGGATGAGGGCAAGGGCAGCTCCAAAAGCAGAGCCTAAATCACTTCCTCATGAAGAAAAAGTTGAGGGGGTTTTATCAGTCCTGCCTCAGTGGCTCCAGCTGCCCCCCGAGCACTTTATCAAGCCTTATCTCTGGGCCTGTGCTAGGAAAACAGCATAAGAACCAGGAGAGTGTTCAGCACACAAGAGAAGCAGGAGATGAGAGGTCTCAGGATAGAGATGGGTTACTGCTGGAGCTACCTGAACACCAGGATCAATCACCTTCAACATTAACAGCAGTACCAAAAGCCCAAGGTAGGCAGAAGTTCCCTCCTGGTAAAGAAGAGGAATGGGGTGGCCTACAGCAAGAATAAAGAGGTGCTGTCACCTGCTGGCACTCCTGAAACCGGCACAGGATTAGGGGCAAGGCTGAATACTTGAGAAGCAGAACAGCCTCTGCTCTGTACCTAAAAGCAGAGAAACAGACTGATCCAAAATGTACTGCCAACCATAGGCTAGACAGTGAAACCAGGATACAGCAGCCTCTGCCACAAAAAAGGGAAGAAGTGGTCCCACTGAGCAAATCTAAGGGAGTTCTCACCTGAGCCTTCCAGATCATGCTGCCTGATTACACCGAGGAGATCAATTCTGGTGCTAGACATATTCCAGATTTCACTGTGACTCCACATGCACCTGCAGACAGGGGCCCATCCACAACAGACAAATCACTTCCTGCCTCCAACTCCCAGCCCATGTTGCCTGGGAGAAGTGGGGCTGGCAAGGCTGCCTGCAGAGAAGTTTGTTTCCCAGAGGGGCAGATGGCAGTAAGGCAGCCACACAAAGGAGTGGCGGCAAGGAATGTGCACGCCATGATGGCCTAGAGGTTCTCCCACTCTGGGGGACATAATACCATAAACCTGGGCTGGGCTGTTGCCCCACATCAGCACTGCACCAGCATGGGGCAGTCAGTCCATCCCACTGTGGAGTGCAGGAATCCTGAGGGAGCTGTGCACACCCTCCAGACAGCCAGGCACTGCTGCATGGTGTGGGCGTCTCATCACAGGTACATGACCTGACTGAGGACCAGCACTAGGAAAGGGCTTGTTTAAAGAAAATGAGTGGTAGATTTACCAGGGAAGTCTCTGTATGAACAATGTTAAAGTTACAGTTCTAGTTACACATTGGCAGAATTCAGCTACTATAAAATACAGGAAATATGAGCAATAAAAGTTACAGCAGGGACTAGATGATGCTTCCAAGCAATGCTCTGCAGCAGCACCTCACGACAGGGGAATTAGGTTACCTGTAATCTCTGAACTTAACACCCCTTCAGTTTTCAGACACCAGTTTAACACGAACGAAAGCCTGACTTTGCATAAACTGCACTGGCTGTGTTTTTGGGAGGCAGAACCGTTTCCCTGGCAATAGGAACATTCTCACGCGGATACTCTCCAGCCCCCGCAGGCTCTCCATTCCCGCTATCAAGAGCCACTAGCAGAAGGCCAAGCTCCTCTTCTGATCGGGAAGCCACCGGGATACAAGCACACGTGGTTCCTCGTGTCGAGCTGCTGAAGCAACACTACCAACAGGGTCTGCAGGAGAGCAGAACTGCCGAGAGCAATCGCTCTTCTCCAGCACAGGTGGTGTGCGGGAGGTGTTCCCAGGCCACGCTACTGCCCAGCCCCAGCTGAGAATCACTGGGCTGCACCAGGACACCTCCCCGTAGGCAGGACCGGTGGAGACGCAGAACAAGCCCCTCAAGATTCCCGACACAGGGGAGCAATGGGAGCTTCTCCAGCAGAGAGTGGGAGCGAACCGCTCAGGTGGGAGCTGGCACATGGGCTGTTAGTTGAGGAAGTTCCTTCCCGCTGGACCACTATTCCCAGTGTCCCGCGGGAAGATCGCACAGGACGCCCCGGCAGAGCCCCCCGCTCGCTCCCCGCGGGCCCAGCCCGCCCCTCGGCCCCCCGCGCACCTGGTGGCGGAAGGCGGCACCGCGCAGCAGGTCCCGCAGCAGCCCGAGGCCGATGTCCCGGCTGGCGCCCTCGGTGACGAGGTGGAAATGCAGCACATCGGCGGCGCCCAGCCGGCCGTGCCGCAGCAGCGAGCGCAGCGCCGCCTGCGCCTTGTCGCGGAGCGCGGGGCTGCGCTCCGCCTTGGTGAACATGAACAGGAGGTGCAGCCCGCGGGGCCCCGGGCCGGCCGGGGCGGGCGGCGTGGCGCGCAGGCGGCGGGTGGCGCTGGAGAAGGTCTCGCCGCCGCCGCCCAGGTAGTAGAANCGCCCCGAGCCGGGCGCTGCGCGGGCACGGCCCAACTGCAGCGCGGGGGCCGCCCCTGCACAGCGACAGACTACACAAACTACAGGCAAGTTTTAGATACAAAGTCTACAGCCGTACATAACGCGAAGGAGGGCGGAGTATACAGTCTGTACAGTTACAGCTTAAAGGGGGAAGGGTTTTTTACATTTTACTGCTGGAATGCCTAAAAAACGCCGAGTACAGAGGAACGCGCGGACAGAAAAATAAAAGTTCATTATTTCGGAGAGAGTAACGTCTCTGCTTGAGGAAATGATGATTTCTTGGCGAATTCTGTCAAAACATGAGAACTTAGGACCCTAACAGAAAAGTGAGTGGAATTTTTCCTCCTCTATCATCTCCTTCCATGGGAAGAGAAACAAGAAAATACTGTATGCAGAAAGATAAAGCAAGCATATGAAAGGGGACATACCAAAGTGGTACACTCATCCTTTTCCCCAGTAGTGCCTTTCCAGAGTTGTCTCTGTTTTAAAACCGTGCCTGTATGCAAGCACAGCAGCAAGGCATGTTGGCTGTCATGCTGCACAAGCCATAAACTCTAACCTGGGAAAAAGTGTCCATAGGGAATGGGCAGAGATCGTAGCCTGAAAAATCGATTCTCAAAATACTTTGTGTATTAAAGAATCAGAATAATCAGCTCAGTCCTTTTGACACTGTGAAAATATCACGTCCTTACTACTTATATATTATTATCTGCAGTTTCATCAAAGGGTTGTCCCATAGTCACTGTGTTATTTCATATTCTCAAGATGAAATAGCAGAGGTAACATCCACAATTTAAAACAGATGGCTGCAGAGAAGCACCAAAGTCCTGGAAACACGGCAACAACCCTCTGCTTGTTCTAGTTCTCACCTTTTTAGTTTAGTGCTACAAAGTTTTTGCTTTACCCAGGAGACCTAGTAAAATTTGGACAACATATATGTACTGGTGTCATAATGCATAACAGGAGAAACTCCCTCTTGTACAGGGGATTTGCTGACAGCAGTTGGAAGGTCTGGTTGCATTTTCTAAAACTATTTCAGCTCAGTATAAAAACAGGTAAAATAAAAAACCCCACAGAGTGAAAAATGCAGTATTAATATAGGATCCTTTAGCACTCTTAACATTAAAAGCCATGAATGGTACAATCCAAAATCTCCAAAATCAGCGGAAAGACTGCCAGTGATATCAGTGACTTCCTGAATTAGGTCCTAATGGGCAGAGAGCCTGAAGGCCACAATGTACTAATGAGCACCTGGAACAAACATCCGTCAGACTGCAATGTGGGCTGTTTGTGAAAGCAAAGAGATACCTCTACCATCTTCTGCCTTCACCTAAATTCAAGTGAACAAATTCCAACTGTCTAACACAAGCAGTGGCATAATTCAGTACAGTAATTCAGAAATTTAAGTCTATAGGTACTGTTCTGACATTAACATAAAACATGAAACCTTATGACCAGTCAAAACAATTGATACAACTAATGAGCCACCACAGACACTATTTTAATCAACATGCAATGGACATAAGTTACACCTCTGAAATCAAAATGCATTAGAATGTATGTTGACTTCCTCAACATTTGTTGTTCCAAGAGACTTTTGGAACACATGATCTATAAATAGGAAAGATATTATACTATGGTTCAATGGGCTAATATAGAAAATTACTAAAAATCCATGTGAAAGATGGCTTTAAAATGTGTTAGGAATCTTCTCCTTTGTCCCTCACCAATTAAAACCTACTGTATTTTATACCTACAGAGAAACATGAACTGGAATTGAACCTTTCCATTGCCTGGTACAAAGTACAAGATGTTAACCCACAATGGAACCCTACTGCCTACTATTCCACTTAGATTCACTTTGTAATAGAAATGGAATTTCCTAATATTACTGAGCAGAAGATTAACATGAGTCAAAACTTGATATGGAATCCAGATCTTCAGAGCCATGGTGATAATCACACTACTGAGGGCTGAAACCTGTGAGTCACAGAGGCTCTGATGGAACATGGAGCCTGCCAGAGCCTGGTGAGACTGAGCCATCAATACATTCCATGTAACTCAGTGGTATACCAATTTCTGCTGATAAGCATCATGTTACCATTGCACCTGACCTGAAAAAGGCTTTAACTGAGTGCAGTTTATACTGGACATCCTATCATACCTGAACGGCCAGGGGAACAAGGCTGCAGGATCACAAGTGACACACCTACTCCCTGAGCCATTAAAACTCCAGTGCTCCTGACAAGTCACACAACCTGTGAATCAGGTGTGTGATTCATCCCTTAGCATAGACAGACTGATACTGTTTCCCAGACAGATGAGAGTCAGGAACACAACATATGGATCGGTAGAGCTACAGGGGAGCAACTTTTTAGTCTAGAGAAGTCATCCTGCAAAATTTGTCACAGAGATATTGTGGCTAGGGAAGAAATCACCAGTGGAGATATTTGAAATAAGTGTCTCAGACCCTTTTTCCAGCAGCCTGGACTGAGAGAGCAATTCTGCCACTACGCTTTAGGCAGCTTTACATTCCAGCCAATCACACTATACACTGCCTGCCAGCCAGGCTGGGAAAGACAAACATCTAGAAAAACCTATGTCTACGGTGTGTATTATGCAGTTGCATCTCACGTTGTCCCATCCGTACACCAGAAATCTTACTTTCTCTAACATCTACTAAAACACCCATTTGCTGGTCAATACTGCTGATTAGGAAGTACATTATCATTTCATAGCTATTTAAAAAACAGATTACTAAAAATTACTGCTTACAGGTGATATCCTTAAGTTTCTTATTATTCAGACTAAATGCACACTTTAAATGGGCAGAATCTGCTTTTCCTGCCATAATTAGACCACATATAAAGCAAAAACTGTCTTGTAAGATTCTTCTGCTTGGAAATAAAATCCACTGGACAATTCTACAACACTACAAATTTTGTAGCAATAATAATATGCAGATTTGATACATTATTATATATTTGATGCAAAATTATAAATGTTTGAAATACCTTCTTAAAATTTAACATGCCAGAAAGTTTACCATAGTTTACAGATTACAATTTGTTTTATCCCAGTTTTGCTTATCTTTCCTTGGAGAAAAGCCAATTCATTTCCTAAATACACTTAAACAGCAGGTTAACATAAAGCCACAGCTATTAGGATTACTGAAAACTCACATTGATATTGTATTACCTAAAAACTCTGCTTAAGTTGTCTCCATGGGGCAGACAAATAGAGGATAGAGAATTGTATCTGCTGGTTTGGGGTTTAGGAGGATTATTATCTAGGTATAAATAACCTGATATATAAGCATATATCTAGAGACACCATTTATACATGCACAAGGGCAGAGTGGGGCTCACCACTGAATAAAGCAAATTGTCATCACTGCAGATTATACAAGGGCTACTGCTTCCTCATATAAAGGATTGATTGCCCTAAATTTAGGGTGGCTGCAAGACATGAGACTTCTACTGAGCTTAGGGCTAGTAGTGAGAACAGCAAAAAGTAGAAACAGCCTTTTTACAAATATTCTACACAAATTTCATTGGCTCAATATTTACTTTCATGTCTCAAATTTCAAGTTTTCATGTCAAAATACTACAAACAAACCCCACATCATGTCCAAAAGGATTAAGTTTATTTTTCATGAAAGGTTCCACATGCTCATTTAGAAGGATACTTGCTGCACCGAAAGTTTAATTTAAGAAGAGAAGAAAAAAAAAAAGGAAAATGGACTGCTCTTATAAATTTGGTCCCCAGGATATATCCCTTTGTGACTGACCTGCAGTCACCAGCATAAAGGCCAGCCTGGTGCTAGAGCTTCCACTCTGAAAGAGCTTGCAAAGGAGCAGGAGTTATCACATCTACTATGAACAGCCTACCTCTAACCAGAGTCAGCGCAGGAACAAGAGAATCTCTTGAGTTGCAGCCCCACAAATGGAAGGGGCTCCATTAATAATGACTCAGTAAGTCACTACCCAATTTCCATTCCAAACAGTCCCAGAAAATGCAACCCAGACCTTCTTGTCAGAGGCACATTCTCTATGGCAACAGGGGGACAGATGACAGTGGATGATAGTGGGTGGCAAAGCCGCTGTGACCACCCTGCAGTCGGAGGCCGCAGCGCTCCAGCCGTGCTCTGCCACCTCTGAGTGTGAGCTGCGAGCGCTGGACGTGTACAGGGGCTGCTTTACACCGAGCTAGCAGGTACTCAGGGGTTCAAACATCTTCTTCAGCTGCTGAGGTATATGTACTGTACAACATAAACCAACTCACACATTTCCCCAGCTACCACAATCTAAAGCTACGATGGAGTGGTCGTTTTATCCAAACTATCTAACAAAATGCATACAATTCATTCTGTTAAAGTAAAAAAAGACTTGTACTATAAGCTTCAGGTTCTTTTCCTTCTTGACACTTAAGACTTCTGGGAATCTGACTGCTGGAAGCGGTTTAACTTCTCTGGATTATTTGATGCCATTTGAGAAAAGTCACGAAAAATGTCCTGATAAATTTCATCTCCTAGGTAGAAAAGAAAAGGGAAACAGTTTTAAACATTTGTGATTGTCAACATCACCCACCATTGCACAAATGCCCTATTGTGCTATCAATTACTGTGTAACACTTATTCATGTATGAAGACTGCTTCTAGATGGAGTGATGCTGATGTGAACTCTGAGGGACTGGTTAATTGCATGCATGTTCTGTAAGAAGCAAATTAAACAAAGCCAAACTATACCTGAAATAGTACCTCACAGGCAGCCACACAGAGGGAAGTTCAGAGTTAGAAAGGAAAAGTGAAAGCACTTTAAAGCAACTTAAAAAGAAAAAATATTTATTAGCCATTAAAGAATAAAATCCTTGTTTTTGCAAGGAACTGCTAACCAAGATTCTCTACAGAAAAATAGAATTACGGCATAAATAAAGATTTACTTGGAAACAGAGATCAGAATTCTTACAGCCAAACAGAACTCTCCATGAAAGAAATAATCAGCTAGCAATAATATATATATATTTAAAAAAGCAATTTTAAGATGATAAATTATTGTTCATAAATTATTTTGGTCTATTCAGCAAATATAAGATTTCTACATTCATTTCATTTACATCTTTCATTACATTTTTCAGTTTGATCTATAAGAACAATGATACTTCCCTTAAAAATCTTTTTTTTTTTTTTTTAAATCTTCACCCTTTGTGCTTAAACACAACCCTATTACTAGAACATATTCCAAAACATGTTTCTCCCCCTCCCTGTCTACACAGCAAAACACATTCAGGAGTGATTACTTCTTGTGTCATTGCCATGTCATTCTTTTGCCACTTTAAAATGGACATTTTTTCATTCATTTTCACATTCTTTCATCTGTTGGAGCATTTTGGGTCTTGAGTTCAAGTTCTGTTTTAAAACACTAACCATACCCTTTTGTCTTCAAAAATAATTAAGTGCATCAAACATTTGGTTGGGTCAGGAACTACTCAGCCATCCAAATTCTGCAGTCTTCCCAACACAGACGGCCACACAGGACACAAGATCCCAGCACTACTGCTTCTTGCTGACAGCTTGATTAACAGCATGACAAAGAAATCAACCCAAAATCTCTCTCATCATGTACATTGAATATGAAGACCTTTTTTTTCCCTAACATGATTGTGGAAGAAAAGAATGGCTTTGTGCTTAAAAGTTTGCACTACTGGGAAAAGTTACATTGTTTTGTTTTTCCATTTTTAAATGCACATTTCCAATGTTAAAACTATTATTCTTTTGGAGATGAGATTCCATTCTTTTAAAAACACTTTCACAAATAGTAACTGACCTTCCGGAAATATTTAACAGTGCAGTGACACAATTCCTCCCAAACTTTTAAAGATTAATACATTCAATACTGCTCTACTAGGAAAAGTCAGTTCTAGAGAAATTCCCTTTTGGTTTTCAGTTTTAATTTCAAGTATGGTGTCCCTGCCCATGGCAGGGAGGTTGGAACTAGATGATCATTAAGGTCCCTTCCAACCCAAACCATTCTGTGATTTTATGTTCTAGAGATGAAGCAGGCACAGGACAGGTTTTATTGAAACAGCTTGTGAGAACTGCTTGCTCTGGGAGACCAGCACAGAACAGAGCTGTAACATTCACCAAAAGAACAGCTACGAAGGGCACAAAGCAGAATTAGGCTTCTGTGACAAAAGCAATTATGCTTTTAATACAGAAGTGGGTTCCACTGGTGAATGAGTACTGCAGTTCAAGTTGCCATACTTGGTTCTTTCAAATGAACTTGAAAGAAAAAAAAAGCTATTTTTGCAAGATACATTGTGGCTCTGGTGTTGTCTCTATTACATAACAAAAATATTACATACAAAAATAGACTAAAATAAAGTGCCCCTTTAGTTTGTATGTTGCATTAAAATACTTAATACTGTAAACCTTATCATTATTTTAGAATTCTACTTTAAAATTGAATTCTGGAAATTCCCTTTCCAAGCAATGTTTTCCCTAAAGTGCAAATTCTATGTGCAAAAATACTGTAACACTGCTTTACCATTTAACACTGGAGTAACTCAAAAGGCACACATCATACATTCAAGGAAAGGTAGGAAGAAAAAGTAGCAATGCTAATATCAAAGAGTTAGCAAGACATACTGTAGCACCAGGAGGTGAGCACTCAAGTATTATACAGAAACAGTACTACGGTGCATATGGCTTCTACCACCAGAAAGAAAGTTTTAAAGCTGGTTTCAGGAATTTTTTAAATTCCCACTCAAGGAATATTTTGGAAGACCAACTGTACCTTGCAAAACAATACATTCATTCTCTCAGTAGCTCAAACCAGCCACATATATTTAAATACGAAATTTTGATGCCATTAGCTACACGAGCAATTATAAGCTGCATTGCTAGAGCTGAGAAGTAGGCAGTTGGCTTCACTCTGATGACAGCAAACTCACACAATGATATTTACCCTCACATAGCTCCTAGCAAATATACAATTGTCTTGAAAATCCTTATTTTCTTCTAGAATCAAAATTCTGGAACACTGGAGTTTTAAAGTAAGGGCAGTGCAGATAATTTAACATGTATATGCAGTGAAAAAGATCTGCATCCCTTAAAACCACATAAAGGTGTGATACCTCAGGACAGTAGACAGGTTTTGTGCTTACACTGACACGACCCTTTTATAGCAGACACAAACATTCAAAACACGCAAATACTGACTTCAACTTTTAAAAGAGACTTCAACAAGTAACAAAGTGAAGGGGGCAGACCTGTGCTATCCAAAGATACAGTAAGTTTGCCTGGCTGGGACTCTCTGCTACAGCTTGTGGCCTAAATTTCAGAAGTTACTCTAATGAAAGCCTCCTCCTGATTTTGGGCAAGCTCTGCCTGTTGTGGCAAATCTACTCTTCACTGTCAATCTCACCTTACTAGCTGTAAAGTATCTGGATCAGATTGTATCAACTGCAGTCTCTAGATTCTGCTGCAATACAAACTGATAAAAAGGTCACAACGTTTTCAGTGAAAGATTTTGCTAGCTTTTTATTTCATATACCTAACTGAAGAATGTGTCTAAATACTATTTTAAATGAATTATCAGGGAAAAGAGTCTCCTCATCTACGTCTCATTTTCATGTAAGTAGTGCCTGTATTTGTTAGGAGCGAAGCATTTCAATAAACATTTTGTAATGTTTAGTAACCAACTGAGGCTTGTTGTACAAACTGTAGAAACATATATTCTGATTTATAATAATTTTGGATTTGTGACAGGTCAATCAAATGATCTAAAATATTCATTTATGATATAGCACAGGGCTTTTGAACCAAAATACATACCTCTCTTAAAGGCATTCTACTATTTGAAACTGATAGTAATATTTTATTTTGACCTCTTAAAATAAAAATGAGGAAACTCAAAAATACTTCGGTATTTGTTACCTTCAGACTACCAGTGAAGTAGTAGGCACTGTATCTAAAAACAGCTTTACATTGAAATTGGCCACACTGGCAATAAGGTTTTTTTTGTATAAGCAGCAACGTTTTCTGAGCTCATCTGAGCTCATCATCAAGTAAGTGCTTTTGAACTAGTTGTAGCTCTATCAAAGAAAGCATTTGAACGCCTGAGTGTCTATAGTACTTTTACTGCTTTAATTTGAATTTCCTATTTCAAAAATAAATTTTAAAAACCCCTGTTCTTAAGGAGAAACTAAATAAATTTGGTTTATTTAATAGAGTTCATCTAGGATTTCAACATGAGACTCAATGCTGCCCCTTGACTATATTCCAGCTCCAGTCTGGTAACACCACCCTGCCCAATCCTTATGAATCAGTGGGAAACATGTAAGGGTTTCATAGGAGTGAACTGAGAGTACTCAGCACTCAACCTTAAAAATAAGCTTCACCTTTCACTTCTGCCAGAGATAGCAGGATGTTTTTAGCTGTCTAACTTCACAATCAAGTGTGCCATCATTATTGATATTTTCATGATATTAAATTACCTTCCTATGGAAGCAAATATCACATCACATCATTGTGTAAATTAGGACTGAGTGCCTGAGAATAAAGTCGCACATATTCATTAAATATAATTTGTTACTTTCTTGTTGGAGTTGGCTCAAGTATCTGCCAGCTTCTATTTGCTTTTTAACCGAACGGAAAGATACTGTGCATACAAAAATACATACTTAAGAATGACTGTTTTGTTTCTTACTAGTATCTTAACAAATAAAAATATTTAAAAATAAAATTTAAGGAAATAATAATTTCCTATTTTTGTCTGGAGTTAGTTTGAAATATTTGATGTACATTTTTTACATTGGTGTGCAAGCATTTTTTTCTTGAAAAAGAAAAAGCGGACCATTCCACAGGAAGGAGAATGGTGTCCTGGAATAAGCTGAACTCTTCAACTGTCTCTGAGCAAGCTGATTCAGAAAGCTGCTACTAAATAATGTCAGGTAAATCCTAACATTACACAGAGATCAATGGAACAGCAATAGGAGAAAACTGTGGACAACTACCAGCAGAATAGGGTGGTCATGGCTGTAGTAACACACGGCTATAATGATGCTCTTTAAACAGTCTCCTTTTAGGTTCCCTAAATACTCTGACAAAGTCACACCACTGAATTTCAATGAAGCTTTAGAATGTGTCGGTTAATAAAAAACATTATTGTATGAAGCAATCTTAAATTTCCCTCAGACACTAAGAATCTAATTGTAAACTGATAAATTCCTGTATACACTTCTTATACTGCATTTCAGTGTGGTTATTAGTAGAGTATTGACCTGGCTGCCCATAGAGTCCTTCTGATTCACGCATTTCTTCATTCATCCTTGCTAAACGCAACCTGCCATTCAGAAAACAAAAGGAACAATGTCATCTTTAAAGCATAAAAAAAGACCACAATGCAAGACCTACAGTGCTCCCTAGACTCTCACATCAAAGACGTCACCTACGCATAGTGCATTTTGATTTTTCTTTTGCTCCCCCTGTTTTTATGCTAAGGTATTTTGACATTTCTTG
Source organism: Oreocharis arfaki (assembly GCA_013398015.1). Lineage (NCBI taxonomy): Eukaryota > Metazoa > Chordata > Aves > Passeriformes > Paramythiidae > Oreocharis > Oreocharis arfaki. The sequence goes on along the minus strand of VZRR01003477.1, from coordinate 349,414 downwards.
CATTTTTAACTTGAAAGAGAATAGCAAAATCTAAGTTGTCTAGTCAGAAAACAGAATGTACAACTCACAGTGTTACAATATCTGCATTTGCAGCTTCCACTGCTATCGTCAATGGATCTTTCCCATCTTCATCAGTGGCATGCTGATTTGCTCCTCGTTTTAGGAATAAACACACTTGTCTGTTTAGAAAAAAAAATTGAAGAATATTTTTGACAATAAAGGAAAAGAGCTAATAAAGTCAAGCTAGATACAGTGTATTTAAATTACATCACCAAAAGTCTCACATATAACAATATAGTGCAGTTCATCTAGAACATGTTAACAGACTAGTAAGCAAACCCTTTATTTAAGCAACATTAGAAAACATGTGAGTGTTTTGCTAGTAGATGAGACTGCTAAACCAAAATATTATTTCCCCTCTCACATCCAGAGCTTTAAAAAAACTTGTATCACCTGAAATACTATTAAAATGTCAGAATATCTGTGGCAATGAAGAAGCTTCACATGAACAAACACAGTAAAGGATAGCCCTGTACAAACTGCGGGGCAGTGAGTTACCCAGTGTGTCCTAGAACCGTGGCATGGTGCAGGGGCCCTCTTCCTTTCATGTCTCGGATGTTCACATTGGCCCCATTCTGCAGCAAAAATTCACAAGTAACCAATGAACCCTATGGAATCAAAACAAAGAAACAACTCAGCACCAGACCTCTAGAATCAAACCAAACATCTTCTGCCTTCTCACCACTGAGCCACATGGCAAAGGAAACACAAGGGAGTTGCTTTCATATCAACTTTAAACACTACTAAGATATAGAATTCCAAATAAAGTATTAACAGGAAAAAAATAGTTCAGAAAAAACTTTGAAAGAACACTGTAAACACAACTTCAGCATCACATTATCATTCATTAGTGAAGCAAGCAGCTCAAAAGGAACAGTGACACAGAAATATCATTATTTCCCTTGCCCTCCTCCCCCATAGCCAGTGCTGTATATCACATACCCCTCGCACTGCCTGAATGAGTGGTGTTGCTTTGTTTTCTTCCACGTTGACCCAGTTTACTTCAGCTCCATGCGCCAATGCTTCTGCCATGTGAGGAAGATTTTTCTCAAAGGCAGCTTGATACAATTGCAATCCTGGACTAGGCTGCTTGGAGTCACAGAACACTGGTGACTCTTGCTTGTCTCCTTCTAAAGAGAAAAAAAATTGCTTACATAATCCCTGTTTTTACAAGGTACTTCTTGGAATTCTGATCAACACATTTCTCTGGCAATAGGCAGCTCAGCTTTCGCAGAATGTTATGTATTGCTGCCCCATTCTGCCAGGGGAAGTCACAAATGCCTTTAGCTCCAGCAGTCAGGCACAGTCTCTTCACAGAACTATTACTGCACAGAAAACATTCTCTCCACATTACTGGCACATGTGTATATCCTTCAATCTATATATTCCATGTAATTTCTAAGAAATTGTTTTAGGCTTGGAGTGTGTTTTACTCTAAAGTGCAAGATAGAAATAAAACTAATTTTCTGCAGAGATGTAGTCATACAAGTACATCTTCATCTGCAACAGCTTGCTACACCTGAATATAAGGCTAATACTGTTCTGGCCTAAATTTGTTAATAGATACCACTGTCATTTACCAGTTACTTGCTGTGGCTATAATCTTTTGGACTAAAGCATATTCTCTCTCTTCATCTCAATAAGTTATACAGAGTGAAGCCTAGGAGATAAAGATGTTACATTAAAGCTTTTGTGAGTTACAGCATCATAAATATTCCTACAAAAAGGATCCAAGCCATGTGCTGCTTGCTTGCAATAACAGCTGTGAACTCCTGGATTTAAAACATACCTTAGAAAAGTGCTTTGATGTAGAAATATAGGTTTGCTTTATAAATAAATGTTTTGGAAATTTTGAGAAGCCATACTCAATATATCTGTGAGAACAGCATGTTAACATTAGCAAATAATTTCTTTCATCAACTTATGGAACTTCTGAGTAGAGGGAGTAATGTTTAAAGACTTGGTAAATTCCACACAAACAGAAAACAGAAAAATTAAGCAAGAATGCACAAATAACACATAAAAGCCTATTATCTGTGACTCAACGGGAATTCTATCTCCACAGATTTATTTATTTATAAAAGGATCATGCATTTCTGTGGAGACTCGTCTTTCTCAAAATACAGCATTTCTCTATCTGCAAAAAAATCAGTGTTTTGGGATCAGTCTCATCTGACTGGAAAAAAACATAGTTCTTTGAACCCATTTAGAAGGATTAAATGCCATTTTTGGTAGCAAGCCCAAAGGAAAGATCACTCAGGCAAATTTTACCCTTGTTAAAAGCATTTCAACCAGGATAGCAGACATGAATTGTATCACCAAGCACTGATCTTTTTTACAAAAAAAAAAAGTTACCAAGTGATTAAACTCTCATCTTAAAGTGCAAAGCTTAACACACCTGGTTCATACAAACTGTTGGCTGATATAGTAGAGGCAAGGTGTTCTCTGCTGTCATCAGCGCTTGGCTGGATCCCACTGTCACTGCTTCGGACTGTTTTGGGGAGAAACTGCAATTACTATGCAGAGTTGAAGCTACCTGCTCTTCACAGATACCATGATAATAAAGCAAGCTCTTATACTTGGTCCTGAACACAATTTTTTAAAAAATGGCTAGTTATTATTCAGTATTCTTAATGCATCCATAGAAAAATATCAAGTCCCATTTTGTAACCATAACATTTACAATAATAACAATAATAATAAATGTCAAAGATAACTAGAAATGAAAAAAACAAAAATCAGGATAAGTAAAAAAGCTTAAATTATTTCATGAAAATACTAAGCAATGCAACAGCCTGAGACAATAGATTGAAGCAGGGAGATGGCCACAACACACAATGGATCACTAGTGCAAATACTGAACACGCCACAGCTGTAGTACTTACTACTACGGAGTTTTGATGAGGTATCAAAGTAGGAGAAGAGTGAATCAAGTTCATCAGGACAGAACAGAGACTCCCGCCTCGCCTCGTCGCTACTTACAGCAACCGCTGGGACATGCAGGTTAGCAAAGCACAAAGCAGGCAGTAAGGAAGGGATAGGGCAGGAAAGAACGTTATTGGAAAAATCAAGAAGGATGAAAATACGGAGGAAAGAAGGTGGTTAATATGTTTCGGAATTATAAGCATCCCCATTCCAAATCCTTCCCCACGTAAAAATGCACATCTCTGAAGACGTCTTTTCTCCCCTACACTCTACGCTAGCCTACAACACATTAAAAAACAAATTCCAAGTTCTCTGCATGAGGCAGAAGTCAATTAATATAAAAATATGTTACCTTAAGAAGAAGATGGGTAATACAGCTAAGGAGAGAAGTGTGTAAATACCTTTTTGGGATGCTGCACCTTGTTCCCCTGCCAAAAGGGTCTTTTCAGGGCCACTGTGCCTTTTCTCTTCCTGACTTGGAGGAAAAACTTTTGTTCCAGACTCAGGTACAGGTACTGATGCAGCTTGCTTCTCTACAAACTTTCTTTCCACATACTTTGCTCTGATGTATGCCTCCTTCTCCTGCCTGTCATATACAAAATCCCTGGAGTTAGTAAGCTAATATTTTAGTATTTTCACGTATTAAAAGAATGTCTATTTTGTAATAAAGTAAGTAACCGAAATTGTAGCTTGGCATTGCACATAAGACACATCTATGGCACATTTTCAGAAAGAAGCAAAGCACACTGTCACTTCCTGGATTCTTGATTAAATTTTACACAAGGCTCAAAAAAAAGTAATTTTGTTAAGTTCATACGCGTGTATTTTCTTTCAGACAGAGACTTCAGAAAGTGATATGTGGAAGAAATAAGCATTGATTACTCTATGTTACCTTTATTAAACCCTAATACATGTTAATAACCTATTAATAAACATATAATTAGTTTCTTAGGTAAATATAAATTGCAACATTTGTTACAGGAACATTAGGTTACACAAGAAACAATAACAAGCCTTAGGCACAGCCATCAGTTCCATATCACATACTGAAGTATTTTTTCTTGTAACCTGAGGTTATCAGCTTAAGACACAGCAGCAGTTGTGCCAAACTGGTAAAAAGGGCTGTAATTATTGCATTGAAACTGCTGAAAAGCAGTTACCACTAGAAGGAATATCTAGCAAATCTCCTATTTCGTTTATATTATTACCATTGTCTCCAAATTGAGAACACCTCACAAAATGCAGCTTTCTATACTATAAAACTTCCGGGCAGCAAGCAGCACAGAACTGGAAAGGTAGTAAAAAAGCAAGTTTTAAGACACATACTATACAGCAGCACAACGATTTGAAGGCTGCTATAAAGCAGCAGAGCTCATGTACGATGTAGGTAGGAAGATGAGAACATTCTCAGCATCAGAGAACAAAAGTGAAACGGAAGAACAAAGTCACTGTAAACAAAAGGCACAGCCACAGGCTCCTTCCAGAAGCATTCACACACCAAGTACAGCTGGCTGAGCTGGTACCAAGCAGAGAGGAAACAAAATCCACATGTCCACAGTGATGCTCTAAAGCTGTCATCAAAAGGAGGGAGTGAGATCACAAAAAGAAGAAATGAACAGGAGAAGCAGAAAGGGACCAACAGAAGAATACCCAATAAAGAGAGAGAGTGAGAAGAGGGAGAGAGCAAGACATACCTGCGATACAGGGAAACAAGTACACTAAAGGAGTGTAATGCAGTGAAGTGGCAGCATCTTTTACAGGTGGAGGCTGAAGGAAGCAACAATAAAAGGAAGCAACAGGCACTGCTAGTAAAATACTACCTTTGACTTCCAGATTGTGGCTTCTTTACTCCCACTTTTTCCAACTTTGCTTCATATATTCTATTTATAACATCATTTCCCAATTCACACATAAGCTATAAAGCAAAATAAAGAAATTCAAATATAGTTGCAAAAGGCTTTATCTAACTATTCAGCTATGTTTAACCTCACTCAGCCTATACCTACAACTTAATGTTTTCTCTAGTAAAAGTACACTTACAGAAATAAGCATGGGTTTATATGATAACAATGAAACAATCAGTGAATAAAGAGATGAAATTCTGAGTAAGATAACAAAAAAATATGGTCACTTTCAAAATGCCTGAAAAAACAACCACCAGAATGACACCTGCAGGCCTCATTAACAAAGGTGCTCTTTCCACCAGCTTTGCCAGGAGCTTTCTTCCCCCATCAGCAAGAGACAATTCAATCAACCATATTCCACCTTACCCAATGGACATTTTTGCTAAACCATAATCTGATACAACTATAAAAAAAGAACAAAAACAAAAACCAGCCTGGAGGTAATACTTACAGGAGAATTTGGCTCTATGGATTGCAATGAACAGATTTCTTGTTTCTAATACCAGGTAGAATGCTTAATTCTAGTATTTACATGAATAGTACACGAGGTATAGCTCTTTTCTGGAGCAGGCATGGGGGGTTGGTTGTTTTCTCAGCATGAACACATTGATACTAAAATTATTTAACCACAAACAAAGCACATTGTCTTTTGATTGTTCAGCATAGAGAAGCAATACCTAAGTGCCAGCACATCACAGCTAGAAACAAATGCTTTGCATGAGTTATCTAGTTGCATGCATGCATCCATGCACGAGTGCCTATTTCAGGATTTCAGTGTCACATGATTTTTATAACCATGGTTCAAGCTAGAAATTTGGCACATAAATAGCACACAAGAGCAGTTGCATGAGTATTCTCCTATAAGCCAGAAGCATCTCACTGTTAAGAGCTGACAATTAAATTTTAGAGTATGATCATGATTTAGGCAGATATATCACTTCCAAAATTTTCAGCCCACTGAAAGACATTACTGGTTTGTAAACAGATCTGCCTTTTTTATGTTGAAAGTATCAGATGAAACTTGCTACTCAGAGTGCACTTGTGAACCTGAAGGTGTTTTAAGTTCTTCTGAATTTCAAGTTTGTAGCACAAACGACTATGGATTGTAAGAAAGTGTGAATTAAAATAAACCAACACACAACTATAAACATTTTCTGCTCAAAACTGCAAGATATACACTGGGTACAAATACGTGTCCTGCATTGAACTTTCTGATGCAGAGGCTTTAAAACAACAATCTAAGTACCAAATAGAAACCTGTTTCAAAAATACTATCATACCTTTAGGAGTTCAGGTTCCCATGAATCCAGCGTTAAAGATCTTACTTTTGAAAAGTGGACTCCCAAGCTCCTAAACAGCATGGAAAAAAACCACAGTAACCTGTCACTACATGTTATATCTTACCTCAGACAGATTTACCATTAATTCATGCAAATAAAGCAGTTACCTTAATTCTGTTTACAAACAAGGGTCTCTAATTTTTGTTCAATATACCTTTGAAGAGGCAAACACCACCCTTCCTAATTTAGTCAATGCACAAATCAAATGCAGTTGTGAGGAGTTCCCCAACCTGTGTATCCCAGAGCACTCGATGCACAGTGTGATTCCCAGGTTGATACTGGCCCAGCGAGGATCTGCCAAACCACAGTCACAGCAGGCAGCATTACCAGGAATACACTGAACTCGCTGCAGAGCACTCTCTCCTTTCAACAACTTCTCTTTTGTCTCACTCCCAGATTCTAGGCTCCCAGTAGAAGGGGATGATTTCTTTTCTTGTTTCTAAAAGAGAAAAGAAACAAACCAATAAAAAGACACATGCTAAATTAAAGAAATTAAAACTCCCACAGATTCTGACTGTGCACTAAAATCCAAGAAAAGTCTCTTCTGTCAAGGCAAGCCACAAAACTAAAAAAATGTTTAGGTTTTTAGAAGATATATAAAACTTAATATAAGAATATCCTATGAGTTTTAATCACACTACAGAAGAATCTTAAAAAAAACATATAGGCCATAGTAATATTAAGATGATGAAGTGAAAGACAGATTAGATACAATTCACAGCCTTCAAAATTTCATTGCATTTCCACTGAAAGACAAACAATGGATTCTTTTTTTCCTTCCTTCTCATTAAAAGACGTTTTACATATTTAAGAATTTCAGCATCTAAAGAGGGGGTTGTTGTTTGGTGGATTTTTAAACTCACCTCAGATTCATCCCCTTTCTCTCTATATGCTGTGGCAATACTGGTCTGAACAGCCTTAATCCATGCCTGCCGCAGCTTTTCCGAGTCAGCCTGAAGCATGCAGCTCCTGTGACAAATCAGAGTATTCAGAGAGAGTGGCCAAGCAGCTGAAACCTAGCAACACATTGTTCAGGGGTCTGTTTTTATGAAGCAACTTTCTTGCTATCACCACAAGTTTACTGTTTAGTAGGCATCATCTAATAAACCCATTTATTTTAAGACAACAAAGCAGCTGAGCCATTGTCAGTTGCAAACTCCTTATTTCAAAATTATTTGCAGGTAATGCTAATAGATACAGAAATGACTCTTCCAAAACCCCTGAGAATGGCTTAGCTTCCTATTCCTTTTCTTATTCCAAATTTTTCTTTTTTATATCCTCAAATGCATTTTATCCCCATGACACAAGACACAGGTATCACTCCTTGGACACACACTTTCATTCACTGAGATCAAGAGAGTAATTTTAAAGCTCTCTGACAAAGAATGAACTACTTTTCTCAACAACAGTAAAAGAAACAGGTCATGAACTATAAAACTGTTCCAGCACTTATAGGTAGAAAAAGCACAGGCAAGCAAGAGCAAAATGCATGTTATAGTGAACCACAACTAGGGATGCAAACACCAAGATGGACAGCAATCTGTTCAGAAGAGAAATGTGAGGAGTGGGGAACGTAGATAACATCCAAATCTAAAAGAAGATTGACCTCATATCAAAAACTTAAATATGGTCACATCTCAAAATCACTAACGAGGAATCCATGTCCTGCCCTCGCTGTGGCAGGATGCCAAACTTCCCCAAGTACAGCCAATGCACTGCACTGCTGGAGCTCAAAAATAATTTTAATTGGTAGCTTCATTTAGTGCATTCTGAAGTATAATTTAACATCACTGAGACAACAGCTTATTTATGTGCTTCTCTCTCATTGCACCAATCAGAAACGTGGAGAAACAGACCAATTTTCTACATTAGCAAGCAGCTGATGGTATCAGTTACTACTAAGCCACAGCAGAAGTCTGCACCACAAGCCATTTATGCAAAAAGCACAAAAATGCATGTTTATTTTAATGCCAAAAGTAAACTAAATACCAGGGACACTTCTCACAGCATCACTTACTCCCAAGTCAAAATGTCAGAGAACAGAATTTTTCAGATACTTTTCCTGTTTTGATCTATCCCAAGAGAAGTGTTAATCTTACATTTTAAAACAACTAAATGTAATGATTTGTATTTTTAAATAAACATACTCCATCACTTCTCCTTACTTTGTTGGAGAAACCACCTCAAAACAGAAACGTCTTTCTATGTCTTCACAGTGTTTAACTGTGCAGAGCCGCAAGTCTTCAACAACTACTGTGGGATTATCCTGAGAGACAAAAGTTAACAAAAAAGTCACAGAGAAAAAAAAATATAGTTGAAAATAAGATAATAATTTAATCCAGAATTATTAATACTTTAATTTTATTTGCCTGTTTACACTAATTTTTTTCTCCAAAAATAAAATTTGAACTAAGTGGATTTGGAGATACTTAGTGGAATATATTTAGATAAAATTTAATGTTTAGTTATATTCAATGAAAATTTAATACAAACTTTGGAGAATTTCTATTTACCTACAAGCCAACTTACTGAATAATCAATGCCTTAAATTTAAACAACAGTATTCAAACTACGAAGATACTCTAAGAGATGCAATGAACTCACAATTAAATCAGAAAAGTTATACCTAAATCAGCAGTATTGTAAGTGTCAAATAAAAAAACCCATTAGCTGAATGCAGTGAGTTTGAAAATTTGATTAAATTCATAAGAATTCCATTCTGAGCTATGAGCATTTCAAAGGTGCAGTTAATAAAAAACAAACAATGAGAATTCACAAACACAAAATGCCCAACTAAATGTGCTCACATAAACTCAGCTGCGTGTTTCCTTTCCAATCACAGAAATGAAGCCCCTTGATTTGACTGTGTCAGATAAAAAGGAACAGCCTCTGAACCCAGTCTGTTTGCAGGGAAGAGGAATGAATTGCCATAAGCTCTTCCCTCTTTTTTTTTCCCCACTGTCTCATATGGTCTCTATTTTTTTCCAGCATGAAGAACAGCTACAGCTCCATAGTGCAAAAGCAGATTCTAGAACAGCAAACAAAGGAGCAGGGGCCCAAAACCCAACTGAAAAGGGTTCTATGATTCGGAGCAGAGCTGGACTTGCTGCTTTAACATACAACTACTGCACTTCCCACAAGCAACAAGGCAGATAATGACTGCTGAAGCACTGTGCATTTTCAACAGTAAACACAGGTATATAGCAGCCCTGACTGCTTCGTAACAAAAGCTTCCATGCTTTTTTTCCCCAATTTCTGAATTGAGTATGTGAGCCAGTAAGTAACCAGAGGGAGCAAGTCCTGAAAGTGTTAAACACAACTGCTCAGAGAACAGCATGGAATATTTGACTGCCAGCAAGTGAGCACAAGCCTTTTGGGGCCAACAACTTTTAAAGCTCTAACTAGGTTACAAAACCCACAGCAAATAAAGTACGTGCTTACAAGCCACTGCACAGGAAACTCACAATCTGTCAGTGTAGCTATTAGTCTCATTTTACAAAGGGAGAAACTAATTCAGAAAAAAGCAGTAGGCTATTGAAGATCACACGGGATGCCACATCAGCAGTTTCCCCAATCAATCAGGAAAATTATCACCCAAACCCCAAACTATCCCAAGCCAGTTTTCGATTCCTACCTTAAATTTCTTCTGGTACACAAGTTGGTTATTTTGTATTGAGAACCAGCGCCTAATCAAATGAAGAGACATCCAGAGAATACATAACTGATTTTACAGTGCTTATTTGACTGAGATGTGCTAACATACTGTCTACAGAGAGACTGCATAAAAGAATTCACAAAGTAATGCTGCAGTCAGTTTTGGCAAATATTTTGTGAGAATAATGAAAAAAGGGAAGGCAGAGACAAAACAGAAAATAAAGCAAGGTTCAAATAATTTGAGCCCTAAATAAACACATTCATGTTATGACATTAGTTAAGCTATCACACAAAACATTTTCATTTCAAAGAACATTTCCTTCTGTATTGTAGCAGCAAGCTACCATTTTAAGTAGTTGTTTGATAACACATATTTAGATACTTTGAATAACAAGAATACTTAAATCCATGTAAATTAATCCTGAAATTTTTGAGACTAGAATTAAAAACTAACTTACTAAGGCACCAAAAATACTTCGGTGTTGCTATCCCATGCAGGTTTAAAATCTATCTATACTGGGCATGTCTTTAAATTTTTGATCCTGTAATAAAAAGACTGCATACAAAAACTTTTTAAAAATCCCCCAAAACCAAAAAACTTTTAAGTAGGAACCTAATTTAAGCCTTAGCTTTGAAGGAAAATATCAAATAAAAGATTTAATGAAGGCATCCTATAAAATCCAAAAGATAATATAATGCTTAAAAGCTCCTCTGACCTGTATCCTTCTTTGTCAAACTCACTGTTCACATAAGATGCAACCCAGAGAATGGAAAAATCACTCACATTTTGGAAAAAATTACCTAGCTCTCTGTGTGCCTCAGATCTCTAACAATGATGTTTTATCAGAGCACTGAATGAAAAGAACCCCAGCAGACATAACCACACCTTTCTAGCTCTTGTGGGGATGCACAAAATAAAAGATAGCCAGTTATCACTGTTTCACAGACAAAAATGAAGGGAATGTAAAAAACAATCCAGTGAAATTTACACCTTGTGTTTTGTCTAGGTTTATAAGGCAAACCTGTGTTTACCACAGCATCATTCCTCAATTATTTCCAATTCCCCACCTTTACCACACATCCCTTTTTCCTGCATTGCCAGTTTTAGAATGGTAACAGTGCACAAAATATTGTGTAGCAACAGATCTTGTTATTCTCCACAGGCTGTTGAGCTTCAAGCTAAAGTTTACCACAATTAGTAACAAGAGGGCCCCATGTATTTATTCAACCACCACAAGCCATTCACGGAAAGAAGTGCACAAGGATGATTAAAAAATTAATACATACAAGAAATGTTAGATTCAAAACAGAAAATCTAGTATTTGTTAGAAAAGTCAGTGCTTAGTAGACAGATGAGATTCTACCTTTTAACAATTAATATTTTCAAATGTTGTGCAGATATATTTAATTTAAAAAGCAACAACAGGATCTCCTGCTGTCCTTGACTTTTTCGATTTATTAACAGGAGTAGTTTTGATCACTGCTATTGAAAAGGTATCATCATTACTATCTATTTACAGATGCAGTAAGTATGCCTCAACTATAAGGCAGGTTATTGCTAATACTTTATATAGGAAACGTAACAAAAAAGCAGACTTGAAAAGGAAATAAACTCAGTCTTTTTTTCATGTGCTTTTTTTGAATGTAACACAAAATAGAACAACATGAAAAGTGATGCCTAAGTGATAAAGGGAAAAAAAATGCCGCCTTGCCCCAAGATACCAAGCAATGGAGCAAATCCCTAATAACAGCCTTAGGTAGTGCAATTAACTTCATTAATGCAATGCTTCATTTGTTCTACAGCTAAATATTTAATGAGTTACTCTAGCAAACAAGCTCTAATCTCATCAATTGGATAGAAGTGCACGCACAAATTTTAACACAAATTTGTGCCATCTTTAAAAGCTAGTCTTGAAGTTTTGACAGTATTTCAGTCCCTTTTTTTCCTAGTAGAGAGATGACATCTAATAAAAGAAAAAATTTTCAGTCCAGCCAAAAAGGGTGCATGTTTTGGTACTTTTCTAAAAGAAACTTTTACTGAACAAGATCAATAATTTAGGACGTAGGATAACTTGTAGATCACACTTTCGAAGTAGAAGTCAGAGTAATAACATTTTATTTTATGCTTAACAAGATGAAAGTGTCAGGCTGCCCTCCAAGGTGTCAGCAGCACAGCAGTTTTACTCAGGCCAAAACCTCAGAGTTATTCTTCATTAACCAAATACCATCAACAAACTCTACACTCTACTGTAGCAAACAGACTGCTGGAGGTGTACACCAGCATCAGCCAGGAACTTCCGAGGTACAATCTCTGTACTCAAGGTGCTGCAACAGGGTAACGCACATCTATCAGGTTCTAAGAATAATGTAATAAACCTTTAGGCATCATGTGTGCAGTGAGTACTGATTATTACCAAAGTTTCTTTAAATGTGTCATTCTGTCAAAAGCAAGAGAGAAGCATGGTGAAGGAGAAAACATTCTTGGGAATATGAAAGTATTCTTCAGAAAGTAGCTTACACTGTTCTCACAGTTCTCACTTCCTAGTGCTTAAACACAGTTGTTGCTGTTTAGAAACTGAATGTTTTCCATCATTTATACCTAAACAATTCAAAACTGTTTTTTTTAAATAGGAAAAAATGCAAAATCTATAGAAAAAAATTCCAATTTCTGAGACCTGAGAGTAATACTGAAAAGAAATATAAAATTTGAGTTTTACATAAAACAATGAATTGTGCTTCATGATTCTCAGAAATAAACAATTTTCTTCTCTAGTTGCTAGCAGCACACAATTAAAACAGAGTGATTAAGAATGCACAACATTTAAAAGTACATGTCTATTCCCAATGCAGTTGATAAGAAAAATAAATCTCATCAACTTCAATTGGAAAAAGTCAAGACATTGATATCGTATGCTCAGAAGTTTGAGTGCAGAAACTTGGCTTTAATTCCTTTTTACCTAAAAACTAGCTCAATCTTTCTATGTCTTTTAAAGGAGTTGAGCAGCAGGTATACTGGCATCCCAGGCAGAATCCTTCTGTTATTTTCTTAGACTGAGTCACTTATACATCCATTGCAAGTAATCAAAATTAAATGCAGGGTTAATGAAGAGCTTTTTGCGTGCCAAGGAAACATTGGGAAGGTATAAAAGAAGCTGGTTGGTACCTGATGTGATCTGGCTTTTTCCTGTCATGTGAAAAAATGGGGTAGGATTAAAATATAAGGGAAAGGAGGAAAAGGAATGAAAAATGCAAAATGAGCAAAATAAGAAAAGAATTAGCATGATCTGAAAATACAGCAGAATTAAAAAGGAAAACATCTATTGCATCCAATCTAAAACCTATTTGGAACATACTAGTGGTTTGACAAATGCTTTTCTCCCTACACTTATTGGTTCTTTCTTCATGATATGGACTTATTTCTCATTTGAATTTCTGGGTACCAAAACAGCTTTCCAGCTTCTGCTCCATAATAAATGCCCCTGACTCCAGTTCCTGATGTCTTAAGAAAAATGGTGTACAATAGGGTATATCATTTCACAACAGATAGACATAGACTCTAAATACAGGTGTGCATACCTATTACTCTAAGACTTTGCAGTATAAGGATGTAATTTTGATTCCACTAAACTGTATTATCTGAAATACTTGTGTACATTATACACTGTCCTTTTAGACACAACAAAAAGAGATTGCAAAAGCTCCACCTCTCTCAAAACGCAGCAACACACAACTGCAAATAGCAATAGCGGTTTACTTTGCAGCCTGCTCAAACACTTATTTGCTTCTAAAGCCGGTGTCACATAGAACCAACCCAAGAACAGGAAATTTGATGCAAAAGCCCAAATAATTAAAGTCTTCAGACAATGAAACACAAGCTGCCAGGTGCCCCAGGAAAAAACTTCATCATCCTAGCAAGACATTAGTTTGGACTGGAAACAAGTTTTCATTCACCACAACAGATTTGCCCCCCTTCAAAGGGCTGTATTATACAGTCTTCATTTTTTTTTCTCCCCTAGCAACCAGACTTTTCCCAGGATAATACCACTATGGAGTCCATGGATTCACCGACCAAGACACGCACACAGAAGCATCACAGTTCTCTCATTTGTCAGCTAGAATCATACTGCTGTGCCAAACCCAGACAAAACCTATTGTACCCTTGCCTCTTCTCCTGTGTTTTTAATGCTGGCGAGTACCTGCTAATAGTGGCCATTGCAATGGTTTTTGGTGCCCTTAATTCACTCTTGAAGGAGTTCTCAAAAAGGTCTAGAACCAACAGAATACCAACTGGTACCAACAGGGGTAAAAGAGAAGCCTCCATTTTATGTACACATTACTACTGACAGTGCATTTAGCAGTCAGCAAGGAAGACCAGTGCTGTCACCCTTGGTTCAGAACAGCGGGAAATTCCAGTGCTTCTAGGCAAATTCTTCTAGTTTTGTTTCAGCCAGTTGATCTTCCACCCACCTTCCCCAAAGATTGGCATATAATGAAGGAGCAAACTACCAAACTGTAAGAACACTAAAAGTATCTTGTCTGTCTTGACTTCAGCTCAGAATTCCCTAAAATAAAATACATAACTCTCTAAATGTTTCCTTCTTCGATATTTTGTAAAATTTTACACACAAAACACAGTTTAATGCAATGACACAATCCTTTCTTGTACTTTAAGCAGTGACTGAGAAAACCCTCTAATCTCTAATATATGATAAACTTCAATCAGTATGATCTCCCCACAGCTAAAACTGTAACACTACACAAGTAAAACCTTCCATCAAGTGAAACAAGCAGTGGAAAATGGCAGCAACCCCTTCTATGCCTACAGCAAGCAATTACAAATGTATTCAGAAATAAAAATAACAGAAGTACTTCTTTATTTTTCTTAAAATACAGCAAAAATGGGGGGCTAGATTCAGAAATTAAAAATTGTATTCATTAAGAAGGTCTTAAATGTATATTTTTTGTATGATAGCAGTAGTTTAATCACCATTTGTAATGGTTTGTGAATATGCGGAACACAAAATTAAAATGATTGATTCAATTTCAGAACTGTTCATAGACAGCACATCCAATCCCATTTTTTGCCTAAAAGCATCCACCTAGTCTATCGCAGTGAGATAAATTATCAAGAATCTAACATAAAAAAGGTTAAAGGTTTTGCTTTATTGAATGCTCCTGTGATAAAAAGAAGAAAAAACTCTAAGTACATATCAATCAGGTAATAAAAGTAGGCAGCTCTGACTCATTAATGAGCAGTTTATCTTTGCTCTCTTAAATAAATTACTGCTTGGATATGCTTTTATTATGTATGTTCAAATCTGTAACTTAATCTGAAGGAATGTCATTGTGCACCTTGATTTAATAACAACTTCTCATTATTTACTTGGTGTCCATTTAAATTACCAACATACAGAAATTAGTTTTAATTGAATCCTACTCTCTAACCACTTTAAGGTGATACACATGTACAGTATTACTAGGAATGAAGCCATGTGGAAGAAGACACTCCGGTCCTGCTCCCTCATGTCACCTCCCTGCAGAGCAAGGCCTCCCTGCTATTCAAAAGAGGAACCCATAGACAGAGTTTTGCCTTCAGTCAATCCTGCAAAACACCTTGGCAAAAAGTATCCTCTCAGCCCCTTGGGAATCCAATAAAGGACAATCTCCCGCCCTCTTACTGCAGATTTTTCTCAGTATGGTTACACTAACATTTTACTTCACACCAGGAAGGTGCTTTTGATGCATATCTCCCAGTTTTCTCCCTTTTCCATCCTGTGATACTTCATAGATTTATCTTGGAGAACTCTGAATTCTGCTTGCATGAAACTAACCCAGAAGGTACGTTACAATTACAGATGAATAACCAGGCCAAAGGACCAGACCAGTACAAAGCAAAATCCTTTGTACTAGCTATCCACAATTTGCTAATATAGATACAGTCTTACTGACAGCAGTGGCCCTTGCATCAGTCTATAGATTTAACTGAAGCAATCCCAAATTCTTACATGCTTGTGGTGTGCTGAGATGCTCAGGGAAGTATAAAATAATTAAGATTGTAAGCGACCACACACTCAAATGCACATTCTTTGAAACACAGCAAATAGTTTAACAGAAGCACTGCTGAAAAAATAGCAGAACGTGGACAGTAAAGAGAGCTCTATATCACAACAAATTGCATTTAAAATTCAAGAACTGTATCCAATTGTGCTGTAAATGCTCCAGCGTATATATTTCCTTGAAAAAAGCACACACCCTTGGAAACGCAAAAGAAATCCTGCTCAGGAAGAAAAATATTTAAATAGTAGTAAAATATACATTGTTAAAGATATATGACTAATAATATATTTTGAATTCCCAAAAGGGCCATCAAAACTACTAAGCAAAAGTCACTTCATAGGACAGGAATTTTAAAGGATAACAATTACATTGCTTATCTTTCAGGAAAAATAACTTGAGTCCTTGACTGTGTTTCTCTGCTTCAAATGGCTATACAACTTCCATTTTACTCTGTCTTCTAACACTTCCCCAGCATATGCTTTCACAAGGAAAGGTTTGCAAACAACTAGGACAGAAAACAAGGAGAAATGGCTTTGAAGCATCATCTCTAAGTTAACTAACAGAGTCACCCCAGTGCTCTGTCAAAACTGTGGAGTCAGTGAGCTATAGAGATTATGAATGAGATCAGAATTCAGGTGAAAAAGCAGTATTTTTATAAGCAGCAAATAGAGGTTCTGAATAATTACCTGTTCCAAGTCTTGAAGGCATTGCTGGCTCGCTTGAATAAATAACCTTCCATAACAATGCCATTGGCTGCATCGACATTGTATTCTAGTTTAGTATCATCGCTGGAGTAATCCTAGTACAAAGGAACAAGACAAGAAAAACACACTGCAGTTCAAATGAAACTTCAAACGTGAGCAGTACTATTGTCAAAGAGTAAATATCAAGGATACTGTTTTGCTTGCAACACTTACTACTCAAACCATGACTCTCAGCCCCCGATGGCTTTTTTTAAAAATGCAATTTCAGGCAATGAGAATGCTGAAGATTTGTACTTTACCTGCAACAAGGGCAATTTCTTGTTCAGGTATTGGTGACCTCTACAGCCAAGTAGAGGGCAAAAATTGCTGACAGAGCATCTGATGCTTCAACTGTCTGCTCAAATGGTCTCTCATATATTCCCAAGAAGGGGGACAGAAAAGCAGAGGAAAAGAAGCAATGAAAGTTACGAGTCAAAACTGAAAAACAGTTGCAGCCTGCTGCAGACACCTGTATAAAGCCAGTTGTGCTTCAGCATTTTCTTCAGCTCTGTCATGTTGACAGTTGTGCTGCATAGGAACTTAAAAGACAAATAACCAAAAAAAGATGATGCTATCAGTTAACTCTAAAGTAAAGCAATCATGGTGCTGGCAATGATGACAAGACCTTAGCAGTATTTTTTTCTTTATGATCTTGGATAAGATTACAAAATTACAAGTCGGACAAGGGAATAAATGTTTCCATCAACCTAATAATAACTAAAACCGGCTAGTAACAATTAATAGCAGCTTTCCAAGTTTTCGAAAGGCTGACTGCTTCACATCTTTAGCAAAGGTAGGTTAGACTAAATAATAATACATGTGGGGATCATTTGCTTTCATATCTCATTGAGAACAGCATGGGCACTTCCCAGTGAGGTAGAGTTCAGACATTCAGTGAGTGGGAAGCTAACAACTACTAGGGGTGCATGAAAGAGCACATACGGAATGACATCATTTATCACAACTTTGTCCAGAGATGAAAATAATATACATGCTATAATTTCATTTCATTGTTATTAAAATATATCCTTAAAGTAGACTAGCAACACGTGGCTTCTTCCCCTTAACAAGGGTGTAAGAGACACATTACTGAAAATTAACTTTCAGAACAAAAAAACCCAAGCAAGTTAAATACTGAAAAGACAGAACATTTTGTAGTATCACTCTCCTGAACCTTCAGTAGTTACTTTACGTAAATTGCAAACATCAGCTTTGTGTGAAAAGTACACCTAAAAGTCTCTGGTTTGTACTTTGTTCCTTAGGAATTTGTCTATACATAAAGGAAAAGAGGCAACAAACATATATAAAATAAGAGTAGCTTCAAAACCAACACGGTCATTAGCCCTATGTAACAGTCCAGGACGCACACAACTTCCGTGCTACACATGATGTTTATTCTTATACATGCACATGGTTTGGTCCAATCCAAGGTTAACTACACATGATAGTGAAATGGTTACAAATATTAAAATAGGCCCTTTAAGCTTCCCAGCCAGAACAGCAGAAATTCCTTAAAATTACTCACTATTTCCAGCTATTACTAATCTGAATAGATTAACTCATGTTGAAATGTTAAATCTAGATTTTATCATGTAATTGACAGATGATCAATGCAAGAGTTCTGAAAGAAAATGGAACTACCGTATCACTACCATACACCAATCTGAATAAACATATAAGTTACAGATAAAAACTTCACCAAAAGAAAATCAAATTTTTGTATTTATTATCAGCATTTAATAACTTCGATTTTCTGCCTGTTTCCTAGATCAGAACATGCTGAACATAAAAGGTTTCATGTAAGCTCTCAAAATAAAAAGAAGAGAAAACCATTATGCACAAACTTAGGCATGCTGATGTCACATTCCCTACCTTCCCCAAAAACTGATAAATTACTCCAACTTACCAGCTCCCAAACATAATGAAACCTGCTAAAGATTTGCATCTTCCTGCCTCAGTGATGCCTGCAACTCCTTGTCTAGTTAAAGACAATGTACATTCCCTCAGTCTTTTCTGTCCAAGCTGCTACTTAATCACATTTTCCTCTGGGTTTGGAGAACTGCTGCAGAAAATGCAGCTGTCTTTTCCAGTGAGTCCAGAACTATGCTCTGAAGATGTATACAAGTATGACAGGAAACCTTCGGATCATTTATCATGCCACACTCTCAGCCCAAATTGTCTAAAATACTGACCCTTCTCATGAAGTGAATTTAGTGCAATTTTTAATTACTTCCCTGATTAAATTCCACTTTCACAGAGCAGAAAAAGACACAGGGTATAGAGAAAAATGTCAAATATCTCCTTAACTGCCCATGGCAGACTACCAGCTTGAGGGGGGAGGGAGTAAGGCTTCCATGTGCTATATCCATAAAACTTCATTGATAAAGTTGTGGCCAAGTAAAAGATGGCCAAACAATCAGAAAAAAAAAATGCTCCATTTCAATTACATGGATAAAAGTAGAAAAAGAAAATAAATAAGCTGTGTTCTGATCTTACAGTCTCTGCTATTTTATAAATAAAAAAAAGGAGCAAAGCAGTCACATTATAGTTTATTTTTATCTTGGCGCATGGAAAAGTTCGGTGAATCATGAAAAATAATCAGGGCTGGAG
The DNA here is from genome assembly GCA_013398015.1 of Oreocharis arfaki. Classification (NCBI taxonomy): domain Eukaryota; kingdom Metazoa; phylum Chordata; class Aves; order Passeriformes; family Paramythiidae; genus Oreocharis; species Oreocharis arfaki. The sequence continues at coordinate 330,121 of VZRR01003477.1, read as the reverse complement.
AGAAACCCACCCATATCTTCCAGTGTCCTGCACAAGAGAATCACATGTTCATAAACTCAGTCATGGTACGTGATTTGGAATTTTGTATTCTGCCAGCAGGCACACAACTGATATAGATTTCATTTTAAACATAATTAAACTAATTAGGCGTCAGTTTGGACTAAAGTACATTTCACGTAACCAGAACTAAGAAAACTTAGCCAGTATTATGTAATTTTCACTAAGGTGCTACATCACACATTTCATTTGGATTTGAAAGAAGAAACATCTATGGCTTCTATTCTGACACTCATTTTTCACGGTTGGCTGCTATTGGAAGAGAAACATGTAGAACTGGGTTATGTAAGCACACAACATGCTTTCATGCCTTTTTTTTCCCCCTTTTTCTTTAAATGTCCATGAGGTACAGCAAACCAGCTGGCAATGGAAAAACAACTTTCATCTCCAGAAATAATACTAATCTGGTGTGTCACAGAACACTTAATATTCTTGACAATGTTTCAGTGAATGCATTTTCGTATGAATGTATCAATACGTCACACATACTTGATTTCAGAGCTTGCATGTTTTCTGTTTCTCTACATATAATTTTCTTGTAATCAAAACAAACCCCCCATGATTTTCAGCAGCAGAGCTTTTGATTTACTTTCAAAATTGCTATCAGGCCATGAAAGCTATTCAAACCATTTTACCAGTAAATCTTACGAACTGTATTTTAACACTGAATGCGTAACCCAAATGATTTTTCACTTTAGAGAAGTAGCATTTTTCAAGTTTTTTTAAAAAGCAGCAAATAGGAGAGCATAAGTACTAAAGAAAACACCAACCTGAAGTTAGGCCAGCATATACGAAACAAGAGACACTAATTGTGCAAACCCCCCACTTAGAAAGTTGCTTCCATTCCCTTCCCACTGGCAAGAGATGTTTGTCATGCTTAAGCTGAAAAGTCCCTCGAGGAAGGGCTTAAAACAACAGACACCACAAGTGACAAGGTTTACAGTCCAAGACAGAGTGAGAGAATGCAAGAGTGTCATTGAGCAAACAATACAATATTTCACTTGAAATACAAGCACATCTTTGGTTTTGGAGATGGGAATTAGTCTGCACAACTTCTCAACAGCAGCTCTGGTTTATGCCTGCTTTATGACTGTGGTAGCATCTGGTTTCCTATCACCTTGTTTACTCAAGATGCTAAAAAATTTCAAATCATTCTCACTCCAGCTGTTTCCTGAGCAGTTCTTCGGAAGCAGATTTTTCTTTAATGAAAAAGGGATTTGAATACAAAAAGTTTGAAGTTCAATGCAAATACTTTTCCTGTATCATCTCCTTCGTTTTAGAGCATAATATTAGCTCTGACAAAACCAAAAAGCCATGAAGCTGTTTACAGGTGCAACCGATTTTTCAGTATTTCTTAATTCACCGTGTTCCTGCAGCAGTGGGCTGCAAACTGCTCAGAAAACATGAGTCATGCCTGATGTATTGACACTGTGACACCACTCTCTTAATATGAATCTTTCCCTATAAAAATACATTGCAAAAATTTCCCAGAATGATCATGAAATTTCTAGATTAATTCACAGTATGTGTTGCTCCAGTTTAATACAGAAAAATTAATTTCTTACACTGAAAAAAAATTTTTAAAAGTCTCCTACATATTTGCTGAGTAAATAGACCACAAAACTTAAAAGCAATTTAAAAAAGTAAATCAGGTATCAGCTCTGTTAAAAAAAAAAAAAAAAGGCACTGTATTGGTGACCAAGCCCTTCCATGGCACTTTTAATAGCCTCTCCATCAACAGCCTAATTAAGTAGGACAATGATTATACAGAAAAGTGAGATGGGTTATTCAATTAGTGCAATTATTCTGCATGCATATGCACATATATGCAAACATAGGTAGTGGGTGGGTAGGTGTGTGCACATATGCACTTACCTATACATGTCAGAAAAGGAACTGTTCTTTATCCACACAATGAAGGAAAGGCATCATTCTGAGGCATTAGATTAGAACTTCAGTATATTAAAAGCGTATATACCTCATGGAATATTCAACACAGTAAGCTTCAGAAGTTTCAGTTGTTATAAAACATGGAAGGATTTGGCATTGGAAGATTTGGGAACATATGCCTAAGAGGCAACACAGTGGAAAGCAACATGACAAGACATGAGAAGAGAACAGGGAATAAAGTTGCCATCTGAGAGAGGATGACCAGATGACAAGTAATGATAAAAAGAACAAGATCCAAAGTCTAAGGCAGTTCTGAAACCCTGAGGAGCTGGAAGCTAACTTGGTGTGAAGGTTGGGAAAAGCAAGTATGTGGAGACAAAAACAGACTGCATGATCTGAGCAAGAAACTGAGAAAATGATTGGACAAGCTGTGAGAGGAATCTCCAATAAAGCATAGTCTAGGCATTATCAGCACAAAAACGCAACAGTGACTTCACTGATAAAGACAGGAGACAACATTTACAACTCAAAACACAGAACTTAAGAGGACAACATACACTACATTCTGAGTGCCTTGATTATATTTAGAGACAGCATTAAATTGTCAATTAAAGTAAGCAACAATAAAAGTAATATCATTGTGATCATCAGTCCTACTAGAAACCAAGAACATTTATATTACACACAGATATGGCTTATCAAGTTTCATGAAGCTTAAAAGTTTCAGTAATAATTGAAACTAGCAGAAGCAGTTTACCTGTAAAGCAGCCTTAAGCAGCATTTGAAGAAAAAAGAAAGACTGTCAACACCACTGGCAACAGTAGTGACCATAACTCATGGTAACAAGTTACTATTTCTATGGTCAGTTAAAAAATAATTGCTCATAACTTACATCCTTCACCAAGCACCACTGTTCTCTTTACAGTAAACCTCTCAACTACTGTCCATTCCTGAAACTAGGCCTTTAAGCCCAAAAACCTTAAGATTTGACCTTCAGTGTTAATTCTCCAGTTCCATCTTTCCCATTTTCCCCCATTCTTCCCCTTCCTTGCCTGTAGTTATCTCCTGACTTCAAGCACAGCATGTCAGCTATACTCTCATCATCACACCTCCTCAATTTCACAGCAATCCTAATGCTTCTCACCAACTCCTAAAGGGATGATAAGATGCACCAATAAAAATGTTTTCAGCAATCAAAAATTTTACCTTTTCCCATTATTATTAATATTGGCTCCTACTAAGGCTACCCAACTTAAAATCTCAGCATGTTTTCATTCCTGAATTTATTTAGTTATCAAATTTCATTTACATTGGGTGGGATTTTTTTTAATTTATGCCACCTGAACAGATACAGAACGTATCTGAATGAGAGTAAGAAGTGTAGCATTACCTTTAATCTGGTATCTAATCCCTTTCAAAAGTACCTGAAGTATTAGCTCACTACCAGAGAGTTCATTGAAATATTTTTAACTTCTGGCATTATACCTGCAAAACCAATACTGATCTAGAGCTTCTGAAACATCCAAACAACAGAAGTCATTCCCCAACATGAATTATCTAAATTTTTCTCGAGAAGTAAAAAGAATTATTGCACAAATCTTCCCAAAACAGCAACTAAATGTCAATTTCATATTTGTGCATAGCTGAACATTAGACACTCTTTACAGAAGTTAACTTTTGCTCTTCACATGCAACAGCAGCTGCCACACAAGCTCCAAGTGCTGCACTTGGATTTGGCACAGTCCAAATCCTGTGGCTATATGGCTGTGCAGCACATACCCCTCTTCTACAAACACATAGCAGGGAAACACAGAAACCTGTACAACTTATTGAACCCAAGATGTAACAGGAATTAAGAGTTTTACTGAAATGCTAGAATCCCAGCATCCAAATAAACTCTACTGTTCTATTTATGTTTCAGTAAAAACTAAGCATAATATTTTGTTCAGTAACACAAAATTAATATCTGCAATCCAACCCTACACTTATTGACGTGTCAGTCTGTCTCTCTGCACTAAAAATACCATCCCTTGTAATTCTGATGCAGAGATGCTGGGGAGAGATGCTACAGATAAAAAAATGTGTGTGCAGCCTGCCTTTCACATTCTGTCAAGTACCTTTTGTTGAATAGTGGAGTGCTTTTGCTCCATATCTCTCTTCTCCTTTGCAGCATCTACAGCCAACTGATCCAGCTGTAAAGAGAAACAGAAAATTGGATCTTTAGATTATCATGAGAAATTTGGCTCTGGAGATTTCACAATGCTGACAAAAAAAAAAAAAGAAGACATTACGTCTAGACATAGCAAGACTTTTATTTTATTTGCATAGTATAATTACTTCTCTGTCACAAATTGTTTACCTTGAATAACCACTGAAGCCTCGTTTAAAGCACTGCTCTGCCACCCTGAATTAACCTCCACAAACGTGTACATTTCTTGTAAGCATTAGAAGAACTGTTTCAAAGAATAGCATGGTGCCAAGCATATGCGACTGTACCGCATTGGTGCTCAGTCTCCCAGGAGGATGACTCATGCTTTAGCTGCTCTTGCTGGCCTATGCAGCAGCACTGGCAGGAGCAGCAAAAACTAGAAGGAGCAAATGCTATGGATTTTTCCCCCCATGAAGCGGGAAAACTGTCTCAACAAGGATTTTGTGTCAATAGTTTTGATCAGCTGAGCAGCAGTACTTGAGCAAGATTGCTTGAAATCTTAGGTAGAGACATTCAAATTCATTTTGGAAATAAAAATATCGTTTTGAAAATAAGGGAGATCATCACAGAGAATATTTAAGTTAGCATCCTTACAAAGTCTGTGATAATAAAAAAGACACTACCCAAAAACTTGCTGCAAGCATGCCCCTAGCACTACCATATAAACTTTTCCCTATTACAATTACAGAAAAAAAAAAAAGGGAGGAAATTTAAGATAGTCTGTAAGAGAAAGTTTGGTTGGGTTTTTCTGTGGTTGGTTGGTTGTTTTGGGGTTTTGTTGTTGTTTTTGTTTGACAGTTTTGGTTCTTCTGGTTTTGTTGTTTGTTTGTTTTACACAGGTCTTCATGTTTAAATAAGAAACGCAGAAGAGAAGCAGATGTTGCCTGAAAGACCAGCTGGTTTGGTACTTATGTGTCAGGCCACGGAACTCAATGAACCCCTCCTCTCTGCAGCCTGTAACACAAGCCTGCCACTAGCCCAGCCGCAGCATCTCAGTGAGCAGCGATGCAGAGGCAGCACCGAGCACAGGGCTCAGGCCGCAGCTCTCGGTCTGTGGGACAGAGCTGGCTCGGCTCCAGGCCCACAGCGAGAACACCAGGAGCAGTGCGCAGCTGCACCAGCTCCCGGCTGGGTCACTCACTTGGCAGAGGGCACGGATGACTGACAGATCCTCTGATCCTCACACAAATAGGATCCCCTCCACCCACTCTCAGAACCGCAAGTGACAGGCAGGCCCTGCCAACTCCGGCCATTTCCCCCGTCTTTTACTTCCCCTGCTTGACATGATATAAATGAGAAAAAAGGGACTGTAACAGGCTCTTACGCCCTTGTGCTAGACAGTCTCCAACAATTACGGAGCCATCAAAGCTGAAACATCTGGATCCAATTCCATGCTCTGTTACTTTTTTTAACTCTTCTCTCCCTGTCTTCCCCTCTGGCTCAAAAGGCCGTATCAGCACTTTCATACCTTTACAGGTATTTGTGAACACGAACACACTGAAGACTGAAGTGACCAGATACCACATTTGTGTAGCTATAGGACTTAAAAACGACACAAGAGCCTCTAAATGGGCTCAAAGACTGTTTTGCATCAAGAGCCCTTCAGAAACCCTTTCCTTTGTGATAAAGATGAGAACTAGGTCAAGCACTGTTCAAAACTTTCTAGGAATCAAGTTTCTTGCTAAAATTTCAGATTCAGGAAACTGCACATGGCCCCCAAGAAATTCTTCTTTCTATCCCATTAGATGAAACAGAAGGCAGTCACCCAGGGTAGGGCAATTACCTCTAATTTATCTTGAATACAAGTGTCTGAGGGTACATTTACCACAGCCAAAACAAGCTTCTTAACAGCAGCTCATTCCATCAGTTACATTTTTACTATGATGACAGCATTGCACCATTTCTGTTTGCAAGCTCAAACCACACTTTCTTCCTTTTCACTCAGGTGAGCAGCACATCAATTGTCTTAAAAGAGACCAACAGCATACAACTATCAAAACCTGTAGCAAATCACAACTAAACTATCAAAATCCCAGTCATTATAGCATTACTGGATAATTTTCAGAAAATTAGGTTTTTCAAACTACTGCATTTACTGGTAAATGTATTTTTATAAACATAATGCTCTAACTGGAATTCTGAGGAGAATTAAGTCAGACTAAAATATTTAGCTTTTTGAACAGTCATCTCACTGAAAATTCAAATGTTTTCTTTTTAAGCTAATAACATATTTGATATGAAAAGTACCAAATACCATAGTTTCCATGCAAAAGCTCATATCAGGCTTGCACACTATTAATCAGATCACTACAGTGATCTGATTCCCAAGGGATCCTACCCTGACCTGAAGTATCCAGAAAGCAAAATTGCTTAATCCTATTCCATCACAGTAAAACAGTTATTTTGAAAATATGAACAAAAATAATTCAAAATTATAACTATACTATTTAAGATCAATTTTATTACTTCAGATGCTGTTAACCCTTGTAATGAAGATCATACACAAAATTTACCTAGGAATGAAAACTCACCAACAGAAGGAATTTAACAGCACTTTCACAAAAATCCAGCAAATCCTTGTTATGTCACAACATACTTTGTGTTAAAGGCAGAAGCTTCAACCAGTACAAGCTGCAAAGCCATCAACTGTTAAAACTTTCAACAGTTATTCACAAATCTTCTTCTGTCATGAAAAATATCCATTACTTAAATGCCAAGGTCTGCTACAAAAGAACAATTCCGCAAGTTGTACAACTTTAGGGTCTTCATTCTATCCTTGCTCCAACTGCAATATATTTAAAACATTCCTAGCTATGGATTTTCTAAATTTAACTCCTTCAGTTGCTATGATACCAGCACCAAAATGAATGCTACACAGTGCTCCTTACCAGATCAAGCAAAAGCATGACCAGACATTCAAAAATAACCTTGTGTTTTCTTGCTCGAATCATGTCAATGAAATGGAAACATTGAAGCCTGGCTGATAGCATAATCCACCATCAACTCCACAGTTTTTGTCTCTTTTCCCTGTCCCCTCTTCCACAGCAGTACAGGACACACACATTATACTACCAGACACTACAGTTCAACAGTTACAACCCAAACTGGAAGGGTGCCGAAGAATAAAAGGCACAACTACGAAAGAGTAAAAGCCACCTGAAGTGTTCAAGTGCCCCTACTACACCAAGACCTGATGTGTTTCTACACGCAATTAAGACCCACAGTAACCCACCTGGGGTCTAGTCTAGCAGAAAAATAGCTCTTCAGCCATTGGATTGTTGGAGTTATTTTCTACAGTTCAAATCTGCTTCACTGCACAGACACAGAAGCAGGTTGAGGGGTGACAAAGATGACAACAGCATGGTAGCAGGAATAACCAGCTCAGAACAATTCCATCTCTTAGACATTCAATGACACATCTACTCAAGATTAGTGTACAAGTTTGCTGCCATTTATTTGCTTTTTGTACCTGGACAGACACTTAAAAATTTCGTTGGCTGCTTTGTGGATCTGTTTGGGAAGCGGCGATAGAGGGGTTTGTATCGGAGCACTTGTTGCAAGTCCTCAGATAGAGGCAAACAAAAAGTGCTCATACAACTTGCACTGAAAAACAAGTCAAGACCTTGCTGAGTCTTCTTTCTGCACCACAGACAGATCTTCATTTGAATACTGTATGTTCTAATCTACTTGCATACCCATTTTCAACGTCTCCTGTGTGCATTTGGCAGTGGTCCATCTAAGCTCTTCATGAGCCCCTCACTGAAAACCCAGAAGCATCAATTGTGTGTTCTTAAACTTCACAAAACTGGGCAAGAAGGATTCCATGTAGGAACTCAATTTTGCACTACTTATTAAAATCATACTTCCATTTTACGGTCTAAGTCGCTAACATCAAAGTTATATTTGCACACATCAAAGTTTAATTATGCAGACTGCATAATTTATACAGTAAATAAAGTATATGAGTAAATGGAAAACCAGCCTAATCTATTCTTTATTATTAGGTATGTTTATAAAAACGGGTTATATACAAAAATTTTGAAATCCAAATAATCCTGTGTCCTGAATATCACAACATACCTCACAGAGCAGTACATGGCTATGCTAAAGTATGTAAATCCTAAAGGAAGTATTAATTTTAGTAAACAGACAAATTTCATCTCGTAACTATTTTCATCCCTCTCATTACAGTATATCCTTTATGCCTTGCCTTTATCATAGGACAATTCCATTTTTGTTGAACAAGTCTATGAAGTACCTGATATGCAGGCATATATCAAGATTTTCTCAATTTCAGCATATACTTATGAATTTTTAAAAATATTTGTTACCTGTGCACCAAGATCTTTCATGTAGGGCTCAAGTTCAGTAAACAGATCATAACCTTGATGGAAAAAAGCCAGATGTGCATACATAAAGGATAACATCTAGAAAGAACAAAGTAAATATTTATTCTCCTAAAAATTATATCACATAAATACGTCACTTAATTCACATAAACAACATACAATTTCAGGTTTAATTTCTCCTCTCGTGTCCTGACAGTTTTACATCAATATCTCATAGAGCTCCCAATGTTGTAAAATAAACATGCAAGGTAAAGGAAGGCAAGAACCAAGCCAAAAATCTCAGAAATCAGTTGATAGGATTAACCCCATGAGCAAAACAAAAGAAAACTACTTAATGGCAGAAAATTACTTCTAATTCATGCCACCTGAAATTTTTGTTATCTCCTGTTTAAATGGGACACCTAAGCTAGAGAGGGGCTACAGAGTATTTTACTAATGATCTCATAACCTTTATGAACACAGCTGAGAAGACTGTCTAGCCTTAAAATAGAAAACAAGTTGAGAAGGTGCAGAGCAGAAGAGCAAGCAGTTATAAACCAACCCAATTGAAGTTTCTGCTTTTTAAGGAATTAAGAAAATTAGGGGAGAGCAGCTAAGAAAAGCACTATTTAATTTGCCACTCTCCACCTCATTAAACTTTTAAGAGAGATAATGGGAAGTAGAAAAAGGAACGCAATGGGAAGAAAATTGGCATTCAGATATAGCTTTATATTAATTTAGCAGATATCGTACTATTCATATTAAAATTTGCCCTGTTCTTAGAAAGCGCAGAATTCATCTTGGAATAGATGATAAGTAGCACTTACTGTTTACAAAGTAATAAACCAGACCTAAACAGCAGAATTCTTAGCAAAGTTTGATTTTAACCATGGAACATATACCAAAGGATCAACAGTAATGAAAACCTGTAAGTGCTCAAATCTGAACCAAAAGGATTGTCAAAAACAGTTAAATGTGTATGCCCAGTTACAGTAAAGGCCAAACTGCCAGCCACCAAATTGCCAAATGCACTGATAACATTTTCAACAATAAACGGACTATATTTTTAACATACTGCTTTCTAGTAATATTTTTAATTTCAGATGGATTAAAATACTTGATATATAGAGGATAAAGTATATCTTACCGATTTTAAGATTTCTGCTCTCCTTTTAGATTGAAGAACATTGATCTAGGAAAAAAGAACAAACAAGCAATTTCTTTTATTCTAAACTTCTTATTTTATTTGCAATTTTTCTCCAAATAATCATATCCAAGCTTAAAACACTGGAAGAAGATAGCTCAATATCAGACTTCCCAAAGCACTTTTAAAAGAAGATGCATTTTAGTTCTGTCATGATATCAAGTTCTCTGATGCAATCAGAGAACACTTGCAAAGCTTCAGCTTCACGGTGATAGTCACGATTTTCTTATATCAGAAGGGAAAATACAAGACACCTCACGCTAGCTAGAAGCAATATAATACACCTTTCAAGCAAGGAAAATTGGTACCTGTTTTCAAGAGACCGAATACAAGATGTTTCAAACTGTGTGAGCTAAGCCAGCTCACCGACTCCTTACAGAAGCTGCACTCAGCAGCACTGCTCTCTGCTGCCAGGGCAGAGGGAAGGATGGGAGCAAGGGTTACTTTTCCCCCCAGACTCACAGTATTTAAGCATCCCAAAAGCAGTCCCAGGCAAGCAAGAACACAATAATTTCAGTAAGTAACTTCCCGTGTATACCTGTGCTTTTAAGCTAGCTGAAGTCACTGACTAATGGCGTTGCCCTAGAACTCGAGGAATTTCACATTATATAGAAAAAGTAACTGATTTTTCACATTCACCTGGTTCCCCTATCTTTTTTGTTGCCTAATCTTTAAAGGCTGCCATCCAGAACTACAGATTTTACTTTAAAAGATCCACATAGCAGAAACATGCACGATTTTGTAATTTAACACCTCTAAGTCAGTTTAGAATTTCAGCAAAAGAAATAAACTTGCTGAAGCTATAATCAAAACCAGACTGTACTTCTATACTTAAGTAGTCATTATTTTGGAAAACCTTCTGCAGCAAAAATAATTAAGATTTGTTTGTATAGAATTAACTCTCAGCCTGCGAGGCAAAGAAAAATAAAAATAAAAGGAAAGCAAAGATTTTGAGTTACAGTTTAAAGCCAATCTAGCTACAAGGAGCCATTTTCCCAGAAGAATCCTGCAAGTAGAAAGAATTCCTAAAGCTGAATTCATTTTTGTCCAGTTTAAGAGATGCTGAAACTATTCCCTGTTACTCTAAATGCATCTTTATCCTAGGAACTGCTCATATCTTGAGCATACAAATTCCAGGAGGCAAACAACCTGCAGTTCAGTGTACACACAAGGAACTGGCCTAATGCAGTGGTGACTGCCAGCTTCCCCCACACCACTCAGTGTTAATACAAATAATCCAGTGAGGCATAATTCACATGACTTTTTAAATACAAAAATGACCTTAGCGTTCAAAGAGCAGGAGTTCAGAGTTGACTACTGACCACCATGTCTGTGAACATGCCCAGGCTGACAGGCTCCACTTCATTTTACAGCTCATAATGCAATTTACAGAAAAGTCAGTTAGGTTTTAAATTGACTGGATTGTCAAAAATCAACATGATAATGTCTAATATAAAATAGCTTAATTGTAAAGAGCTGTTCTGTGTTTGATAATAGGAGAAGCTCAGAACCATTTGGGAGCCCCCAGCCTCTCATACCATCGGAGTTGCAATAATCCTGCTTTGCTGTAGTTGTGGGCAAGTATGAAGCAGATGAATTTTAAGAATCAAAAGAACATTTACTACTGTATTACAGGATTCAAAGCAGCATGACAAAGAACACCTCTCACCACCCTGTGGGAGATTGTCATTAAAAGGGTAAAGGATAGTTAAGTTCTTGACTCCCTTTACAGCACAATGCCAAACTCTGAGGCATCTAGACAAGCTGGATACAGCCCAAACCATACAGCTGAAACTGCAGTAGTACCCAACATCTTAGATCAGAATTATTCAAGTAATCTGTATTTCCTAGGCTAGGTTACAGTTTTTACTTTAAATATATAAGAAACTGCAGCATATCTAACTCATGAAACATTTAGGTAACTATCAGACAAATACTGGGTTTTTTTCAAAATTGAAGATTAAACCGTGTCATTGCAGCAAGGGCACTAAATACCAGAGCATTAAAGCAATAAGAATGCAGCAATTAATTTTACTCAGTTTTTATTAAAAAAGAAATTTCTTGCAGATGAAGTTCTTCCTTTATCCCTGAATCTCCACAGCTCCCAAGAAGCTTACAAAAAAAACTTCTAAACTTGAAAAGGACGTGTCTCTAACTACATGTAACAAAAGGTTTTGAGAAGTAACTTTTATTGCTGCCCTTACCTGAAGAACATAATCCAGAGCTATGTGCCGAAAACACTTCCGTGTTGCAGTCAAAATATTCGTTGCTTCCTCTACCTCATGTTGCTTATTTCTTTGAACTTGGGCATTTTTCACCAGAGCATTTTCTTTCTCTTCACTCACTTTTTCAAACTGTTTCTTTGCTTCTTTAAATTTCTTAATATCTCTATGGAAAAAAGAAATATGGATAACAAATGAATTTAAAGCATGAAAAAGTATTTAAAGCTACACCAGTCAGACCAAGCTCATGACTGCAATAGTGGATTTCTTTTTCATATTTTATATTCTCCAATACATGATTGGGTCAAATGGAAATCCACAAATTATGACAGAAGCTTCTTGTCCTTCTTTTCCATGGAAAGGACAAAATTGAAATGTAACTGAACACATGCTTACTGGGGAAAAGCTTTGTCCCCCAAGCTTACAGAATTACAACATGTAATTAGATCAGTAATTCATCCTATTGAAACATTTCTGCAGCTGGATCTAAAAGCTCAGTGATTTGGGGTGATTTTTGACAAACCCTTCCAAATTTTAACAAATACACTCCTCAATTTATAGGTGGCTATTTACAGGAAAGATGTTTCACCAACCCACTCGAACCAGATGTTTTAAATTCCATTTGATGTATAATCTTCCCATTACAACTGCAAATTAACTTACTCTTTAACGAAAGTCTGAAGTTGTGTTTTAATTGATCTTTGGATTTGGTCAAACAGAATCTGAAAGAAAAGCATTATTATGTAGGTCAGTAACTTTAGAGGTACTCACACCTTCTGATTTTAGAAATACAAATGGCAATTACACAGAATTAGATGAGAATTATTATTAAACCACTGTGTCTCTAATATCAAAATATAAAATCTTTCACAGTGGTTCTGAAATAAATAAAAGATAAGGAAGAAAATAAGGAAAATAACACAAACCAAACATCTTTTGCCATTCTTTTCTCAAAGACTGTGGTTATAAGCAGAGATAAGAGCTCCTGGCATCTTATTCTCTCATCCTGACAACATGAGACATGCCTAGTTTCATAGAAGTTTATTTATATTAATTATACAGTAATATTCCCGAAGAAACAACTTTGAATGTTAAAGGAACATTTTTTTTCGTTCTTAGACTTTCACAGTTTATCAACAATGAAAAGACAAATGAAACCATAGAAAGACCACACTCTCAACTTCTGGCAAAAACTTCAAACCCATGGATTGAAATTAATGCTGAAAATGTAACATACATGAGTATTTAGTACCATCTCCTTTACATACTACATTTGTAAAAAAACACCCACTGTTGGACAACTAAAAGGAATGGCTGATTCTTCTTTTTAAGAAGAAGTGATGTAAGCAATGCTTCCAAAATTTCTTATGATTTGGGGATGTTGGGGGCTGGTAGGCACAAACTGTAATCAACTCATTTGAATTGTAAAGTTTAAGATATCTGTTAGTTTTTCAAGGTCAAAGCACACCTGGATGTGGTGAAACAATTTGTATTTTCTCTTACAACCCAAAATATTCTAACTGGGAAATGAAAACACACATTGCTTCAGCTTCACATCTGCCCCCTGAGTTTTAGGATGGAACAGAACAGGTCAATGGCTACTGGACAAATCCTTTTGTCACTTCTTATTGTGCAGACAACAAAGGTTGTCTCAATTTCCAACCCCTCTACACCTCCCATTATGCATGACAGAAACACACAAGGCACCATCACAAAAATGAAGAGGTGAAAGAACAAAAAGTAGTAGTTGGCCCAGCTGAATGGAATCTCTCACAATAGGTAAAGATCTTAAAGTATTAAATAATTTTATTGAAAAAGCAAGTCAAAAACTCAAAGATTAAGGTCAGAAGTGTTTTCTTTAAATTTTCTCAGTCTTAGATTCTTTATTAAGATTTGGAAATGACAAGCTATGTAATGCCAAGTACTGACAGCAAAACCTTTACCACCTCATCCCTCTTTTCTAGAAACACTGAAGGAAAACATGACTGAGTTTAATTCACTCATTAACAGTGGTACTGCACTTTGCATCCAGTCTCCATGCTTGGAGGTACCAAGACCAAATGAGATAAAAGCCTAAGCAACCTGCTCCAACCTCAGATTTGACACTGATTTAGGCAGGCAGTCAAACCAACCACACCTCCTGAGGCCCCTTCCAACCAGAACTGTCCTGCATCTACCAGTAACACACAGAAGATCCTGTTTGTATTCCCACTTTGGGAAACCAGAAAAGCAGACAACCAGAATAAAGAACTTCTTGACAAACTGGAAGTCTCGCTGGGACTACTCCCACTGCTGACATTTAAGCCTGCCAGTGCCTGGGGAGTGCACCAATCAAGATCAATACCAAAAGATAAAACCAGATGGGAACTCAAATGATTAGAGGACTCCCAAAAATATGAGCTTTGCATTCTGCTTACAATAATGAAGAGAAAAAATGTGCCGGGCAGAAAAATACATACACATCATTTTCCCCAAAAGAGCAGAAAGAAGTGCCCAGACCACGATCTGATTAAATTTACAGCCTTGTCAACACGCTACCTTTCATACACTCCAAGTCTAAGCAAGCTGCTCTTTGCCATAAGCTGTCACAGCTACTCCCCCACTGCTGAATCAGTGAAGATGCTGCATTAGTCTTGTCCCTGGCCTTATTTGTAGCAAAGCCTCACACGAAAAAAACTGACAGTCATCCAGAACTCAGTGGGAGCAACTCCTACCCCTTCCATCCCTCCTTTCCTCCTTCTTCCTCTAGCTTCTTCTCCCTCCTGATGGTTCTGTCAACTTGGTCAGCAACAGACCTGTCACTCTGAGCCAGGAAGCCCTGTTGAACTAAGCAGATTCACTGAAAGCAATGCAGGACCACAACACATCTGGCAAAGCAACTGTGCCTCACTATTGATGTTTGTGCCTTTGGTAAAAGCCACTTTGTTCTCACTCTGCCTGAGCACAGCAAGGGCATGGAGGGGGAAAAAAAAGCAGGACAGAACTCAGATTGGTCCTACTTAGATCTGAAAAGAAATCTTTTTTAATATGGTTTGTTCTTTGCTTTCTGCCTTCAAATTGCCCAGAAGGGACAGTTGTGCTGTGCCAAATTTTACCAAAGCAGTGCAAGCCATGATCACGTAGAATAACAGCAGCAATAATATAGGACCTATGTCAGAGGTGTCCAACTGAGCAAACCATAGATAAAAGACATGGTTAAGAGGGTAACCAGCAGCAAGATGTGTGATGAAGAGTGTCAAACAGGGACAGCCTGGGTTCATCTGCCCCATCTAATCTGCAGAAATCGTTGACATGAAAGTAGTATTTGATCCCACTACTGCTTCTTTGAACCTTTGCATTCCCTTCTCCCTAAAACCCAAGAGCCATGTTCACTAACTCCCTTCTTTACAGTTTTCATTACATCAGGTGCAGATATGTACACTTTGTATAACAGAAAGAAAATCAAACACAATGCTATTAACCTGCTTTGCTTCCCTTACCTTCTAAAAGCACTCATTTAAAAAAAAAAGCCTAATCAGACACTTTTAGAAAGCTAAGTTAATGCTAACAAATTTGTGTAGCATTCTCTGTATCTTGTCAAATTTTAAACTCCTAGTGGATGAAAAACCCACATTTTAAGTGTCCTGCATATTTTCAGCGCTTTGGAGACACTTCAGTTGGCTTCCAGCAATTTGCTGGGAAATTAACAAAGAGCAGTTGGGCCAATGGAAGAGGAAGAAAACAGAAGAACAAACACATCCTTTTGGCTTTCAGAATACAAGACTAAACTCTTTAGAGGAAAACAAATGATTTTTCAACCCAGTGACAAATGAAGTTTCTGATTAACTCTGACATGCTAAAAATTACTATTAGTCTTAAATTCTAGCATTTTTTCCCTTCTCCACACTTGTCTAAATCTGCTATACTTCCAACAAGAAAACTATATGCAAACCAGAGGCACTTCATTTTGTGTATTATAAAGGCCAGGGAAAAAAAGTAGCAATTATGGAGAAAGCAATCATTAGTCCAGACCAGCAAAGGCACAAGCTCATAGTCTGTAACTGTTACAGTTTGATTCAGAAGGATGAAACTACCCAGTATTTACTGTCTTAGAGCACCAAAGCTTACAAATTCCAAATAAAAAATAAACCAAGACGGAAATCTGCAGAAAAGGGGATGTTTATAAATACCCTGTAAACAAAACATTAATAAAATATTTATAAGTATAAAATGAGAGTTATTTAACACCATTTAAACCATTACTTTGCAAACACTATCAACAAGAAAAGCTTTACCATTAATCTGTTATGAAATATAACTGGAGTTGAGCTATCAGTGCCACGTTTCAGCTAGAAATACTCACATTATGATAATTGATCATTTCCTGTAAGGTGTCAGAGAACTTTGTCAAACTGGTCTGTAAAGAGAAAACAAAAGTGGTTTAAGTTAAGCCCTACTAAACACACAGCACAAAAGCAACATTTCAGACATTTACAGCTTTTCAGTAAAGAACTTAGAAATTCATTTTCCTTATAGCACGATTATGAGACTAAAACCATAATGCTAGAAGGAGAACATGGCTGTAATATCAAATAAATCTATTAAATATACAAGCAACAAAAATGTTTTTACCTACCTGTACATAAAGCACCAAACTGAGGGAAAGCAGGAAGAATTCAAACTGACTAAAGATCTGGGAAGCTCACATAATCTAAAACAATTATTTACAGTATTTAATATTATACTACTTAATATTTTTCATGTTTAATACTCTTACTCAAAAAAACTAGTTAACATGTTGTAATCACCAGCACACACACTAATCCAATACATATTTTCTGAAATTTGGAAGACCCCTGTCACTGCTGAAACTAAACAGCACAGACACCTGCAGTGAACCATAGCTGAAAAAACCTCACTCTTTTTAAAGGGATATCACAGAAAAAGGAGAAAAAAGGCAAATAATACCATAAACATCAACTGCTTCTCTTTCCAACTGTTACATTTTATCCTATTTAAGTTACGTTTCTGTCGCTCCACTTTCACCTCAAAGAACTTACCTCAACCAATGTATCTTTACAGGAATATTGTGCCAGGTCTCGAATTCCATTCATGAACTGCTTGTTGGCTGTACAAAATGCTTTTCCGGTATCAATCATCACAATACAAAGCTTCACCAGCTAAAATGAGTATAAAAAAAGAGAAAAAGTGGAAGGCTTATTTTTGTTTGGTTTTTACACCATCATACAGACATGAACACAGTGAGCTTAGTTAAAGCCATGAAAAAAAGATTTCAAAAGTTAAGTTCTCAGCCTCAGATTCTATGAAAAGCTTGACTACTGTACAGTGACAGCTATAAAAATACTACTCTAGGTCAACTGATACGCCATTGGGAAAGTTACCACTCTATTAATTTCTTAAATTATTTGTTACTTGATTCATTGTTAACTGAGATTTTGCACATACTTCAAGAGAGTTTTACAGAGGCAAAAAGTACAGCAACTAAAACATAACTGGTTAGAACCCAAGCAAATGATGAGGGCATTGTGGTTTCTGAGGAAAAACACCACAAAACAAACAAAAAAGAAACCCACACCGGTTGTTTCATCCTGAGACACTCAGAATACCAGCACGGGAAAGCAAAAGGCTCTGTGCACAAAGCACGGCTGAAGAGCCATGGTTACATCTCAGGAGGTGAAATCAATCATGTTTTCACTCACACGCAGACTAATCTCTGAGGGCTTTCCACCCCTACCACTCACTGCTTCAGCCAGCACCTTAGCCCTCATGGCACTGCACAGTCTGACAGGAATTGCATCATCAGCATCTTGTGATTGATGTTTTCCCACTTCTTGAACCACTTATGCACTGGGCCATTAACGAAAGAAAGAGTGCTTCCTGCAATTGACAAGATGCTGTCTTGAGAAGGGGCATATTATGATTGAGTTACCCCACCCTAAGCCAAGTGGAGAATAAATTCAGAAGATGCATTTTCTGAAAGATTTTTCAAGGATGGTAAACAAATTTTCATGAAAAGCAACATAGAAGTACTTGATCCTATGTTGGGGCAAAGAAACCATCCAAGCATCCTTCCTGCCTTAGTTATCCAGTAATTTTTATGTTGACTTAGATCCTTAGGAAAAATGGAAAGCTGAGCATGATGTCCCAGATTCTGATGAATGTCCAAGTTGCTTGAACAATGGACAGAAAAAACCAAAAATCACTATCAACATGAACCTTTTTCCTTCACCTTTGGTTATAGTTCACAAGCCTGAACCCAGCTTTCTTTCCTCCAGAGAGGAAAAAACTGCAGACAATGTAGCCCAAAGTCAAAATTGTGGGACAATAAAACCAAGTTAGTGCGAACAACTGAGCAGAAAAAGTTACCAACCAAGCCTAGACAATTATTACCCTCAGGCAATAGCTGCTTCAGCTCACCCAAGAAGCTTGGCTTTCAACTTTTGTGTTGCACTACAAGACCCTGAATAATGCCATTCAAGGAATCTGAAAATTCTTTTTCCCAAAAACAATCCTTTCAGACTGGTGGAAAAGCCAAACTTACAAGACAGATTTTTCAGATCCTTTAAATACTTACTCTGTTTGATCTACCAAAACAGATTCAACACTTCTACAGTAAAAATGTGTGTTATACCCATCAGTTTCACCAAGATTCACACCAAATCAAAATTAAGGATCTTGAATTTATTTTGCAAGAGCAAATTGTTAGATTATGAACTACAAAAAACTAGAAATACTATTTTAAGTAGTAAACAGTAAGTCTTCAGGCTGGACACCATCTTTACTTGCTTCTAACTCTCTGCAGCCAACTCACAGCTGCAGGAAAAAATGGTTGTATTCAAAAAGCAATTAAGGAGGTAAACAAAAGACATCTGCCTGCCATGTGAAAACACAGATAAAAATAATTAAAATCCTTTAGCATAAATGCAAAGGAAAGAAGAGTTTATACAGATGAAAACCCAAAATAAGCCACTCTCAAAATACTAGCAAGGAAATAACAAAAGCTTCCAAAGGTGAGGAAACCAATAGACAGTAAGGAGCTGAAAAGATGCTACATGTAATTTCTTACATCCATGCACAAAGCAGGATGAATTTTACAGCAGTCAAGTCCTCTACACAACAGTGAAGGATATATATACACCTGGCTGCTGTGCTTCAGATTACCAAAGACAGAAAGCAGGGATTTTAAACCTCTAAAACAAAGAGTATCCAGATGTCCCCACAGCATGCCGTTGTGGCCAAACAGGCTCTCGGCGCAGCAGTGACCAAGCCCCGGCTTTTATCTCACGTGAAAGCTGAATGAGTTTGCTCGCAGCTCTCTGGGGCTGAGTCACAGAGGGGCAGTGAGGGGCCGGGTCAGGAGGGAATTGCACAACCCGAAGCGTCAGCCGGGGGAAGGAGCGAGCTCACGCCACGATTTCAGCTGCCCAGGGCTGCTCTGCGCCAGCTTGGCCTCCAAGCCCCAGCTGTGAGCTCGACCTGGATCCCGTTCCTCTGCAAGAGCAGAGTGCCTGGTCGGCCACTGACACTTCCCAGCTGTGAACTTTAAAACAAAACCGAAACATATCTTTTGATGTTTTTAAGAACAAACATTGTTGAATTAAAAGCTTACCTTGTCAAGTTTCAATTCCAGCTCCGTCACATCTCCTTCTACCTCTTCTAAAGCTGCCCTGCAAGCATAGAAGAAGTTTTCTTTTAAAATTTTTCACAAAAATATTCTGAGTCTGGGGAGAAGGGGCAGACACTCATTCATTTAACTCATTTCTTGCCATGACAGTTTTTCTTAAATTTCAGCTATAAAACAGCATAGATTTTAAAGAACCACAGAATTGCAGGAAATTTGATGGTAAAAACAAGAAAAACTACACCACTGATAAAAAATGGTTTATTGATAAAGATTTGAGATCAAATTCTATCAATCCTAATATTTGTCACACCAAAATAGGTTTCTTCTACTCCTGTATAGACAATTGTCTATATGTTTGAAACTAACAACAAAGGAAAGAAACTAAAAGTCTGAGGGAAATTTCTTAACTCTTTTGGTGACCTCCTGGCTCAACCCTGCAAACGATGCAGCTATTTCATGAATAACCTTACAATGAGATTAGGAAAAAATGCAGTACTTGTGTCAATTAACCTGCAGGAAGTTCAGATGGCACAGTTGATCGGATCATTTACCTCTAGTCTAGACTGGTCGAATCTTCCAGGCCAGTCAAATTCAACTTGCCAGTAAAAGCTGCTTTCATGGAGCATTGCTAAAGCACAGCTTTTTTTTTTTTTTTTGCTTGAAAGCTCATGTTTCTTTGGACACCTCCTTCCTTACTGCTACCTGAAAAACCAGAAGACTGAGGATGGATGACACTTCGTTCAGAGTCCATGAACATGGCTGCTTCATCAGGCTATTGCCTTGAGAGCTGAATGGACTCATTTCTGACAAGGAGCGGCCTTGCTCCCATCACAGGGTGTCCATTCTTTCAGTCATTCCGGCATAACTGGAATGTTCATGGACCCACACTGTTTACCAGTAGTAGCCCACCTCGGGGAAAAAAAAAAGTAATAGGAAGTTTTCTGTAATGCTTTTTGGAAAATTGGATCAGACATTTCATATTTCAGTCCTACAAAAAAACTCAACTCTTCCTGGAAAAAGTTATACAGGCAGGAAAGAACGATTTGGAGCAGGAATTTCTTAAGCCAACTTTATACCACTGAGGAAAGACTACACACAACCACATCTTTACTGTCTCTTGCTAATTCCATTCTAGTTCACATGAGTACAAGCCAAGAACACACACAAAAAAAAAAG
This sequence comes from Oreocharis arfaki, assembly GCA_013398015.1. Lineage (NCBI taxonomy): Eukaryota > Metazoa > Chordata > Aves > Passeriformes > Paramythiidae > Oreocharis > Oreocharis arfaki. Next base: position 309,411 of record VZRR01003477.1, on the reverse strand, counting down.
ACTGGATCAGGCCCCAAGCTCAGGAAAAGCAGTTTTTTTACAAGAACAGTTCTGAAAAACGCTGCCAATTGCTTGCAGATCTCAAACGCTGAGCATGACATTCCCAGCTTTTGCAGATCTCACTACACATAGTTGCATTCCAGTTCTTGTACCTCAGTGCATTCCCACAGTTATGTCCCAGGTTTTACATCTAAGCAATCCCTGCAGCTACATTTTACCTTCTCCCTCTTCTCTAGCTTCAGACCATGAAGGACTTCAGGCAACATCAACTTATCTTTTACTTTCTTTATTTTCTTCCATAAATGATTCATTTCTATTAAAGTCTCTAGTTAATCTTGTTTTGGAGAGCATTAAGGAGAATTTTAAAAAAACAAAACCCAAAGGAAGGAAAAGCATCTCAATATTTAGACTGCAATTTTGTATTCATTTGTTTATAATCACAGTGCAACAAATTTTTATTTGTTTCTTTGGCATTAACATAAAAGCATGATTAAGTAGCTTGTTTACAGAACTGCAGCAAGATCTGATAAGAATATTATTTTTTTAGTGTCTTTAACTAGCAAAGAGTTCTAGCTCCACAGGACTTAACGAGCTAAAAGTCTAAGATCCAAAATGAAGAACAGAGATAAAGGCAGTTAGAGCAGGCAGAATGAAGACAACACATCTGTTCAGTAATCAAACCTCTATTCCAAGAGGCAAATTTTAAGACAGAATAAGCTCAACTGGAAGAAGTAACAATAGAACGTCAAAAACCTGAAAGGGTAGGTCAAGCAAAAAGAAGCAGACAGAGGTACCATAGGAGAAAGAAGAGATACACCCCACTACCACCTAATTCACTGCAGATCTTTGAAATGCCACAGGCCCCTGAGGCACCAGGCTGGTTCTCTGGGCTATTTCCCATCACTGCCATGTGATGGACTGATGGCATATCTGGGCCCTACAGCTGGACATGGATCAAACAGCTGTTGGGTTCCAGCCAAACCACACTTTAATTCTATGGTTCTTTGCACAGAAATTACTACTTTCACTGTTTCTATCACATAAAAACCAGTGTAAGTTATTTTCACACAAACATTCACAAGTATTAGTCCAATACCAGATTACAAGCACTAAAGCAATGGAGAAGATACTCTCAGACTATCAGAATATAGATACATACATCCAATTACGTACCACCTAGTCACAAAAATTGTCTTCATGTTTTCATCCTGGGCTAGCAATACATTAAAAATAGCTGATCTGAGCTGTGCTATGTTAATGCTATCCTTGTTTTTCTTAATTTAATACTTCTTGAGGCCTCAGAATACAAAGGTGCATTTCTCTCTAAAACATCTGTGTCAGGCATAAAGTTCACAGAAAACTGTCATAATTCTCAGTAAATGTCATGTCCACGGCCAAGAGCCACTGTCTATAAACACAGGAAGCAATGGCGAAACAGCTGAGGACCAAGTGCCAGACTTGACACGTAACAAAACTGCTGCTCCTTAGTGAAATGGGAGCTGGGAGCAAGGTTTGTGTCAGAGTGATCTCAGCCAGAAGGCTCCAGCATTAGGAATAAGGATCAAATCAGGTCCAGTGTATGAGCCAAACATCTGTGGCTTCCCAAGATGTTCAAATACTGCATGGCAATGCACAAAACGAGAACAGCTGCTTAAGGGTGGAGGACAACTTTTATAAATGAGCAGTCTCCCATACCCTTCATGCTCTGTAATGAGGACTCTCAGGAATGTGTTTCTTTCCTCTGCTGTGATGCCTCTCTTTCACCACCCCCCTAAAACACAGTTCAGTTTGCTAGATACAGCTTCCTGCACAGCTGCAGTGCAGGAGGAATATAGGAGATGGTGGAAGAAAACTCAAGACCTGACTTTGCAGCCTTTTTAAATGAGGATAATGTCACCAGTCACCCAGCCCAGCCTATGCAAAGGAGAGCTGAACTCTGACATCCATCATGGCACTCCCTTTAAGCGACCAGTGAAAGACTTTATTCCACATTAAGGTACTTCGAGAATCCCAGGAACCAAACAGAATGATGATGGATAAAACTCTCCTCTAAAAGAAGAATGGGTCACTCTTAGACCAGAAGATGCAGACACAAGCTAGGGAAACAATTTATCCTGGAGTAACCCACTACACACTGCTGACCATAACACCACGCACACTGTGGACATGGACAGGGGTCTGCAGGGCCTGTTTGCTCTCACAGAAGAGTGGTGATCACCAGTGCTTTTTAAGTCATCTCCTCTTCAAACAAAACTGAACTGCCATTGAAGCCACATCCTGCCTTTAGTCTTTTGCTCATTCATTCATCATATTCTAGCTTGGATTTTTAGACTGTGCTCCTGAAAGTGAGGCAGCTGGAATCAGTAGTCACTGTAAATCACATGCTGACAAACAACAAATTGGAGAGGTCAAAGGTGCTATGGGCAACTAACTAATAATTATTAATTCTACAATTAATACATCACTATAAAAAATATTCAGAATAATAAAAGCCTGACAATGAAGTATTTTCCTATAGTGTGTATTTGTTTGGTTTTTTCCTTCTAATTGAGAAAAGTTTCAATTCATTTCTTAAATATACTTTCAGAAGAACAGGAACAAGACACAAAATCAATTGCTATTCATTCTGGGGCTTTTGAATACGTTCATATATTTGGACTCATAAAATGGAAATAATGGATTTTTACCACCGCAATTTCAATGGCATTGTTGCTAAAGCCTTGTCCTCAAATCCTACAAAGACACAGCTCTCTTACTTGCACATATTCTGTGCAGAACAGCTCCTTAATGCACAACTTGGACTTCACCAGAGATGACATGTCCTTTCAGCCAATATCCACTACACCTTAAAGGCAGCTTGGAAAAAAAAAGGTACTACTGAATGTGAAAACCTGGAAATGAGATACATAAGTGCAAGATAAGAATATGGACCTGATGATTTACAGGAACGTCTCCTCTACACCAGAGCCTATCAGGTGACAGATAGCAAAAAGGGCAGTAGACAATAATCAGAGGATAGACTACGACCTGTAAGTGTGATGTAAAGGCAAATTAAAATGCAGGTGTACCACAGAAGATATTACGCTTGCTCACCTATTTGGTCTGATTTGTCTTTTCCTCTGCTTCTGCCTCCCTTTCCTCCCATAGCAGTTGCACCTCGGGATCACCCTTCAGATGCAAAGCAACTTCTCACAGATGAGTCTAGAAACAGCCACAGACTGGCTGCTGAGGGCAGCCTCAAGCCGGCGGAACACACACACCACTGTGACTGATGCCACTGGACACTGTCACTTTTCACTGCTGATCAAGGGCCATTTACTGGTCACCAGCTTGCAAAGGTCCTTGTCCAGCAACACAGCTGCAGTAGGGTTGCTACTTTTCAGACGAAGTCTTCCCATTTGCCTAGGTTAAACTTCAGGAGCGTTCTACCTGTGCTTTCCCCTACCTTGCTGAGGTCCTGCTACCCTCCAGCTTCTCAGAGTTCCCTCCAACTACTGTGTACTTCATTTGATTTCCTTCATGTATAGTGAGATATAAAAAGATGTCTAGAGGCATGTTAACCAGCATGCCAAGAAGGAATACAGTTGGTACACGTGTAATGGCATCAGAAAACCAGAGACTAAAAAAGAAACATGACATATTGAGGGACAAAGGAGGCATACATGGAACAACAAGGCCTAATAACTTTGGATAATAGCATAGAGAGATATAAGAAGAGTTTTACAACTTATGAGATGTGTCATGACCATTAATATGGCCTGAAGAAAGAACACTGTTGCTGCCTGTCATAGAGCCCATTGAAGTCCTGGTTTGGCACTGCAGAGTTTTTTCCCTGCTGGCACAGAGCCCCTCCATACTGAGGAACAGATGATGAACTCTCCCTGACATGCTAAGATAAAATTCCTCATTCATGCCAGTACTCCTTACATTATTAATTCTTCAGTCACTGCCACAAAACATTTTATCAATAGCTTTGAAAAACTTCTACGTGCCCTATAGGAATGCTAGGGCTTTTAATCAGGAAGTTGAAACCCCACCCTGAAATCCTTGAAATTTTCTATGAGCTTGGGGGATTGAAATATGGAAATACATTTCCTGAACAGAAGATTATCATGTTGATGAATAAGCCAAGTTTTCAGGTCCATAGCAAGCCCTATCCGCATTTTGAATGTCCCTGGAGAAACGGGAATCAAGTCCTCAACATTAAAAGGACCATTCCTCTACTCCTCCCAAGTCAGATTTCTCCTCTTAGAAAATAATCTAATGAAATAAAGCAAAAGTATTTACTGAATTCATAAAATTATTAAAGAAAAGGTCTGCTTGTAGGTATCACTTTTGAAGGTAGTCTGCACCTACAAGGTTTAGTTTCTCCTTGATAATTCATATGGTCTGATATAACAAAGAAATAGGACAAATCTTTTTAAGATGTATACTTCACTCAATTTGTTCTTTACTGCTACACCACACATAGCTCAAAGATAATGAACATTATAAACAAATTAGCCTTCAAAAAGTAACAAGTTCTATGGCCCTTAACATACATGTCTGGAAGCCAAAGTGATTACCACTAAACTTGCACTAGCATTTAACAGTCTATGTCACACAGACTGTAAGGACTTCTGTGCTACCTGCTGGATCTAAATTTTTAATTTTTTTCTCTCACTACACTTTTGCAGTAAATTGCCATAAATGCCTAACAGTGCTATTTTCCCAATAATTTTACCTAATATGTTTCTCCTAAGCTTTTTTTACCCCAGGAGAGCCTGACAGTAAGCCTAAGCAAGAAATCAGCAACCTGTTTCCTCCACAAAGAATCTGAGAAGTAGGATTTTCTTCATCTTTCAACTTCAGTGTTCTGCTCATCAGAAGACAGCTGTTAACAAGATGGGGACACAACGGTGGACCACGAAAGCTTCACAGAATAGAAGTTGATTACACTGCAAGAATGCAACACATCACAATACATGTCCTGCACAACTCTGACTAATGATTCCAACATCCAAGACTGGGTCAAAAGCTTTTTAGGAAGACTTACTATCAGATAAGGAAGTAAGACTACTTAGTAGTATCAAGATTGCAACAAAAAGGGCAGCAGAAAGGAGCTCAAGGAACTGATGGTGTTGTGCAGAAACCTTTAGCTGAAAATTTGCCAGCATCACAGAGCTGCTTTAATCTTTTAAATCTCAGCAACTACCCAGGATCTTGCACACAGAAGCAGCAGATGGAATGAAGGATTTCAACATTCGAAAACTCAAGTATGTAGTAAGGTCAGGAAGTGGAAGCATAAATATAACAATCAAGTGACCAACTGCAAAAGATACAAGATAGGACATCTAATGAATACACCCTGTTAGCCTCAAGATCTGGAGTTACCGGTCAGATGTGAAGGGGTCCTGTCAACTTTGCTTTTAAAAGCTGTAAGTTATAACAGTCTGAAGAAGAGCGAAGATATTAATCCCTGATTTTAAAAGATACCCCTAATGTACCTCAACTGCAGCCAATGCAGAAAGAATAAATATCACTACACAGCCCCAGTACAGGATTCTCAGAATCAATATGTTCAGAACTGATACAGCAAGACTTCACCACCTACGCAGGAAACCTCGTGTAAAGTAGAGGCAACTAAAGGTTACCATGTAATTAAACATAAAGATACCATATAATCTTAATATGAATCTTGTGTTTGCTTTCATTTCAGAAAAATAAGGTAATACCTGTCCCTTTCTTTTTGTAACTCCCTTAGTTGCTAATTTAAACCTTATACCATAGTTAGAGGAGCACTGCCGTGTACAAACCACCATAAGCTGGCAAAGCCTTTGTAACCAGAGCTCACCATGGTTCAGAGGAGCTGAGGACCATTAGCTGTCTACAATTCCAGCTATATCAGGTGGATCTTCTTGACTGAAACCTGAGAGAAGTTTCAGATTTGCTATACAGACTGAGTCCTCAGCAAGTACGTACCCTTTTTGTCCATTTCAGAAGTTGAATATTTTGGTAATACACTTTCACCAGAATGCTCTATTTGACAGTCAGAGAGAAGGCTGCAGCTTTGTTGCAACAAACCCGAACATGAATTTTTTATGTAGCTATTACGTACATAAAAATACCTGAGATACATGTATCTCACACTCAGTTACCTAAAGTGCATTTTACATGCAAATTAACAGTTTTATTGTGCAATTTTATTGTTCCCTCATACTGCAAAAAGCAGCCTGTTTGCCCTTTATGCCTTCGCACTGAAGCAGCCAGTCAAACGAATCTAATCTCAAACCAAGAGAGTGCATAAGCATTAGAGTAGGACAACACACAAATACAGTGTATTCATGTTTTGCTCAAATTTACTATTTTTAAATTTGGAAAGGCCAGTCATCTTTCCTCCTCATCCCTTTCAAACGCTAATGATAAACTATTAAAAAAATAAGCATTTGGAACTTCATAACATAAAAACTACAAAATGCATGTGGTACACCCACAGCTCTGGAACTTCTTTGGGTACATTTAGTATCTTTTCTCCCACTACTTTTAGTCATCAAGAGATTTTAAAGACCCTGGGATTTCATTCATCTATCAAAGCTAACTGCAGGTAAGCTGTTTTTCAACCAAACAGAAGCTTACATATCCTTTAATTATTACATGTGAAAGGTTTTTCATCTCAAATCAACTGCAAATATTTTCAGACAAAATCTTGCAAGATTGATATTTATAATATAGTGGATATTTCACAATAGTAGGCACAGTTAATGCTTCCCCTTGTCATTTTCATCATTCTTTTGGGGATAAATCAAGCAGGATAGAATAAATAGGCAGACACATTCTTCAAAATCAGATATTTGACAAAAGAAATGAAGTCAAATGAATACTTTCAAAAATCCTTCTCTGCAAATTGGAGATTCTTCTGAAGAATAATCTTTTAGATTCTTTTGAAGACTAATCCCATAGAGAAGGTGTGTGAATGTGTGTAGTTTTTTTAAACATAGTCTAATTTAGCAACACACAAATTCAGCCAGAAGGTGCATCCTCAATGAAACATCAGATTCCTCAGTCATCTCGAGCAGTTTTTATCCTCAAAAACAACCCTGTCGGGCAAAGCCAACGCAATTGTTCTATTGCTGCAATGTGCCTTATCTGATCACTTACTGGTATCTAAGCAGAGATACCTGAGTTAGTCAGCTGAAGCACCTTTGGAAATGGTAGAGCAGAAACACGTGATTTCCAGGGTGCAGTTCACCTTATCCTGACACATATGGCTAAAACAAATCAAGAGGCGCTTGGGATCAAATCTTAATGATGATTAATAGTTGTAAGGAGCCTAAGCCTAAGATCTGGCTTAAGAGGAGGGATGGTACACAGCAGATGAGATGAATTCTCCCTTTCCTGTTTAAGGAAGTTAAGAAAGAAGGGGCCTAGGTCATTATTTACTAAACACTTTCTATAGACAGGAACTCCAACTTACATGAATAGTACAAGTCTAGGAAAGACAAGATATAAGCTGCATTTCCAGTTGAGCCATGAGTCTTTGCAATGCCTTTTGCTAGTGCCAGTTAAGATCATAAGGCCCAACACTGCTACACGTACATTATTTTTCTTCTTCACCCACCTAGTTCTTATTTGGGTTGTCTTAAACCAAAAGTATAATAACAACAGCATGTTATATAAAACCAATATCATTGTTATAACATCACATGTTCTTTACATTAAAGTTCATCACAAGAATCCAGTCAAATGCTGAGTCTGATTACTTATACAAAGTACTCAAAACTCCCCAAACCCCACACAAGCTACATCTTCCTATGTAAAAAATTACCAACATTAAGACACCCATTAGTGCCCACTGACCAGCAGCTTGAGCACCAAGGGAGTCATTGGAGAGTGAGAATCTAGCAGAGGGTGGGACAGGACTTCCAGCACAGACTCACACCAGCCACCACCTCTGTGCCAAGCGGAGAGGAATCCCTGCTCAGACCACAGGACAGGGACAGAAGAGGCTCAGTGCCTCCCTAGGTAGAGCCCACAGAGCAGAAACCCAAACCCCATTTCCCAGATCATATTCCACACCTGTTTTTTGACAGGCAGAAGGGATAACATTTGTGGCCAGAACTCTGAATACAACACACTTTTCCTTTGTTCCGAAGGATTGAATTCAAATTTCCATCTACATGTCACTCTAAATATCAGTACACTAAAATCTGTTACCTGATCTCCAGCATAAGTTTTACATATTTTTAACAATAACTACAAGATCACTAAAAATTGAAGACTAGGATATTTCAAATGCACAGAAATGTGTGTTTGATATCCACGTGTTCCTACTTAAATTAACATCTGGCACACAGGAAGATGGAAATCTGGAATTGTCTTGCATAGAATATGTTTTTTAAAATTTTATCAGACAGAATACACTTCACTACATATGGCTTCTCCAATTTCTTTGCATTATATCCAGCTTAGAAACTTCAAAATCACATCATGCAAATTCTTACTAGCTCTGCTTTATGTTTATCAAGACAAAACCGTAAGCAGAGGCCTTCCTTTAATGACTGCTGCTGAAGGTAGATCACAAACTCATGAAATGAAAAGGTAGTTTGTGTGTGTGCACCTACTGTCAGATTCTTGTCCAAAACCACCTCTATTTCAATGCCCATTACTACTGAAATACGAACTACAAATATTATCCAAGGGTATTGTGCCTGAATACTGCAGAGTCTTAAAATATCAAACAGAAAACGTAGAAAAACAAAAACGAAGCCTGATTCACAGAAAGACTCATGCCACACTAGTCAGTTTACCAGCCATCTGACAAGCATTTATCTGTCCAAAATCTCCTCTCATTCATAAAAGGAACTTGAAGAAACTATTTTGCAACAAATTATTCTCTTAGTCTATCATTGTGTCTTGTCAATTCGAAAATGTATACATGACACCTCCCCATAAATTGGATTTCTCCTCCACACAGGCATGAGTTCTTTGCAGTGCAGCACACAACACAACTGATTTACTCTAGGTCTGAGGCCTGGCTACTTCTAATATTCATAAAGTAAACATTCACCATAAAATCATTATTCTCACACACACATAAGGAATCCTCTTGAAAAGATTATCAGAAAGGAAAAACAATGTTTGAGTCTACTGGACTGCTTAAAATTGTCCAGTTTATGATCATAATGATAATACCTACTATTTCTCATGTTCTTGATCTAATTTTTTAGTCATGTGAAAGAGTGGCAACAAAACCAGGATTTACATTAGCTCACAGAGAAGTACGGAAAACTCCTGCACATATTAAAATAACATTACAGTCCACACACCAATCTGCATGTCCTCCTCATGGTCTTCCATTGCAGACAGCAACTTTAGCTGTTACTTTTGTTACAAATCTGCCACTAGCAAACAGCAAAGCACCTAAATCACTACCTAAACTCACAGGAATATCTAAATCTCAAAACAGCACTGTATCTGCTCACAGAGATCACAAATGCATTTCCACAGTTTAAACTTCTACACATGTTCTTAAACTAAATTCTGCATGTACAAGTGAGAGGGGGGAACAAAAGTAATTAAATTACTCAGAATTTATTATTCTATTTTCTGCCTATGTAAACATGACACCTCTGCATTTGCATCACCTTGAGATACTAAACTGATTCAGGCTGCAAGGCCTGCATCCAGACTAAGGCAAAGGGTTCTTGGCTCTGTAAACGGTAATTTCTGTAGCCAATAGAAATTAGATCTTTTCCTCTCCTTTTTTCTCCCAAAACAGATTATAAGAACAGAGTTCACTTTGGGAAATTTTTAGAAATATTTACGCTAGTAAAAACTTAGCAATAATTTAAGCCATATTGTTCACTGCACTAAGTAAGAACAGGGAAAATGCTGACTAAATAATGTGGTTCTGAGTACAAGGTTGTCAAGAAGCTAAGCCTGAAAAAAAAAATCACAGGATGCTGCAAACATTGCTAAAATCAGCACATTTGTTGGCCCGATTCAGAGGCCAACAGTTTCACAGATATGTACAGCAAAAAAATAAAGCCACCAAAAAGTCCACCTAGCCCAAGACACGCTTCTATTTTATAGTTGCCACCTTCCCAATGAATATTCTATTTACTGACACTGTTTTCCAGAGATTCTAACATTGCTATTTCTCCCCTCCCGAAAAACATAAAACTACTATCTCCATAACTTCATACTTCCATAATGTAATTACTTGAGATGTGCTTAGCCAACATAAATGAGACACTCCAGGCTAAAGAACCAAACCTCTTCAAATCTATATTTAAAACCTGAATGACTGTGAGGACTTGTATAATTACAATTCCATTGCACACACACATAAATAGGCTGTCCTTCTAATTCTGCAAGTACTCATTAAAGATCAGTTGTACAGGCTTAATTAACATCAGTTCTTCAGCAACCATCCTGCTGCTCTGCTACAGCAATGTTATGATAACTTGAAGATTTTGTCACTACATCCACTATAAGCTCCCTTCTCACTGTGGGGTTTTTTAAAACATTTTCAGATAATAAAAAATGTAAAAAGACCAAAACTGAGGAAATTAATATTTTAAGTTCCTATTAGCAATTTAAGATACAGTTAAGAATTTTAGGTTTGCTCTTATGAATGTAAATCATAATCAAACAACAAAGAAACAGTATCATCATTATAACCCTATCCTTAGTTATTCATGGCTGTGCCAGCCAACTTTTTTTTATTATTATTTTAAAAATTTAGGTGCACTAACCAAAAGAAGACATCCTGATTTCAGGACACATTTATCTAATCTCTAAGATAAAAACTGCTCCAACATTGCACACTATGTTCAAATACATCCCATTTTCTTTAGGTCAATTGTTTTCTTAATGTACATTTAAAAGGCATAGTTACAGATTTAAAAATAAATCAGTCATTGACTAGAGCCTGAGTAGAACAGGACAGCCACTGCAATCTCCACAAAAGCGCAGAATTAGAAATCTGGAATCAGTTTAACTAAGTTTAACTCCACCAGACTCCCAGCAGTGTGGACAGGGATGTCATACACGTTTAACTTACCAACACCCCACCAAGATTGTCCTCCACGTCACTTTAGCTACAAAAAGTTAAATTCCGGAGTCTCATACAGGAAATTATAAACGTTAACAACCACATAAGTATGAAAAATGCTAACTGCAAACTCACCAGCAAATGCTTGGCAGCTTTTTCTTTTGACTTATTGTATCTTTTCTCCTATTCTTCTGCAATACTTTCCACCCTCCCCTGCCAAGTACGTTGCAAACTTGCTTTTCGGTCCCAAACACCAAGGGCAGAAAGCCCAGACCAAACATTTATTTGGAAATTTGTTCTAAAACAACTAGGTAAGTCTGAGCAAAACAAACAGATTTTGTATGCAGAGTTCTTTCACATCCGTCTTCACACTTGAAATGTGGCTGAGTCCCCCCCCAGGAGCCTCAGTAATTTCAGTGGAGACACATCCACGCAGATGGGCTGAGCTGTAAACCCAGGCTGAACACGTGGGGAGGGGTTTGTTGCCGCTCACAGCAGGTTGGGAAGCAGCTGCCCTGCAGCACCCTTCCCACTGGATCTCAGCACTGAAGGGACACCTCTATTGATGTTCCTATTTCTACATTTTCTCCAGAAGGTAATGAGCAGACCAAAGTATATGGGTTAGGCACTTCCGAAAATTTCTCTGACTACTAAACACAACATATTCCAAACAGGTTAAAGAAGTCACTTTCTTACATTACTCATAGTTTAAGTAACAAAATGTCTACTGTCATTTGGGAAACAGATGCTTAGTGACAAACCTTTGGTTACACAGTGCAAAAGAACGGAGAAAAAAATACGTCATAAATTTAGAAAGCCAGAAACTGGCACAAGTGACCTCTTCAACCTGCATCCCCCAGATAAGCATGAGGCACACCTCAGCTGGCCCCATGTAGACAGACCAGGGCCAAAGCCACAGAAGAAGAAAGCCAGCACATAGCAGGGAGCTGCAGTGACAAGCCAGCCTTACACACCACAGGCCTGCCCCCAAGAGCGATGCTTTAGCTCAGTCAAAATGGAAAGACTCCTCAGATGAGTCCCTTTGAAGGGAACACACTATAACCATCAGTTCTACCCAGAAACTACCCAGGAACACTTTTACTAAGAACGGTAATTGACAACAGTTTCATTTATATTTTGATCTACCTCATTCACCCATCATCTGTTCTGCAGCTGGGGTCTCAGGAAATGAACAGAAATTTAAATGCTAAAAAATTTTAAACTTTGGCAACAGCGACAGAAAAGGACAAAGAAATTATCTCAAAACCACAGAGCTTTTTACCAAAGTAATTTTAAAGACTGGATCAGCCTGAAAGTTTCTGAAGAGAGTTCTACAATTGCACACATTGCAAGCAATTGAATTTTGCTTTTTCTATTATTTGTTGTTTATCAAAATTGTTAACTGCTACTTAGAGCAGCTGTATTTCCACATCACTTAAGACTGGTTCTCCTTTCTAGTAATTTAGCTCCAGTGATTCATATGGTTGTTACAGCGATACCTCATTGAGAAAAAATATTCCATAGGCAGAAGAAAAAATGAAAATTAAACAGCAATGTAAAAGCCTATTCCATTAAACTCTAAAACTTAAACTCTCATTGTTTAAAGGAGAAAGAATTATTTCACAATGCTATTTGCATATCAAAAAACTACTGCAGGAATGCCTGATTATATACACAGAACTTGCCAGCACAGCTCAGTTCTTATTGTTCAAGGACTGCGCCAAGGCCCCTCCTCAGGCAACTTCTTCATTTGATGGGAAGTCATTGACACATTGTGGAAGAACTGCAAACGCACTTCCTTGCTAGATCTTTGGTCTGTCCACATTTTAGGAGAGGGGATCGTGACAAAAAAGCATGTGATTTCAGAGAGATTATTTTCAAAGCAGGTTTAGGGAAAAAACCATGACTGTACATTTGCAAAAGTTTGCCTGAACTCATAGCATTTCCCACCACCTTAAAAATCAGTTTCTAAATGTGAAGTCCCCAACTCCAAACTTTGGCATGTTCTAAATTTACAAATCTAGTGATGCAATAAGCCATTACTGCTTCAGGTTTTATAATTCAAAGATTTCTTTATCATCTACTGGAGGGAGAAAAAAAAAAGTATGTCCTGCTATGAAATAATTCATCATGCTTCTGATGTGAGCCTTTATAGCCATTACTATCTAATCATATATCAGCACCTCAACAGCTACAATCCATGGTCCCTTCACAAGCACTTTAAGCAAGGAAACAGACCTTAGGTTCTGTAACATGGGGCCCAATTAAATTTCGAAGCCAAGAAATATCAACATGAACATCAGGAGAAACAGACAAGTAAGGAAGCCATGTGGCTGAAGCTGCCTGTAGTAGCATTTCGAAAGACTTAAATAGTTTCCCGTGAAAACAGGGATTCAGTGACTCAGGAACTCTGATTCACCCATGTCCTCCCAGTTGTCTCCACGACCATAAGAAAGCAAGCTGTGACATTTCCATTCACTACATACCTCCCAACAGGTTTATTTAACAACTCTGACAGGTATACTGATGGGAAGGACAGAGGCTACACCCTCCTGCTCAGCAAGGTCAGGAGAAAGCTGAAGCTCGGCTTTGCTACAAGGAACACAGAGCAAAGAGGTGCTTTATGTCCACACTACTCCCTGCAAGAACACAGGACTTTGTCATGACCTTGCTCTACATTTGTGTCTCTATCATCCCTCAATAAAAACACTGCAGTAACCTTCATTCATAAGGTTCCTAGTGTTTGGGTTGGGTAATTCATACAAACACTAAGAATAACCAAAATTACAACAGCAGATATTAATGACTAATAATGAGAGATATGAACTATTTTCAGAAATACTACAGGAATTTTTCCTCGCAGTTTTAACCATTTCCTATCAGTTAAAGGTTAGAAGGATGTTTTGCTGACATGAAGTGATTATAGCATAAGGTTTTCTGCAATTTCTTCAAAGGTAGCAGTATCAGACTGGGAAAAAGACCATGAGGTACTACAAGACCCTAACAAAGGGTTTTCTCCAGTTAAAAGAAACTGGAAGGAAAGGAACCAAGAGGGACAAAAGGAAAATGCTACAAAGTGAATTCAAATGAACTAGTATTACTTACCTTGAAGAAACAGCAGCATACTTCTGCTCACAAATTTTAGTCACAACTTCTTGTTTTCTCAAATGTATTTAATATTTCAGCAGGTATCAGTAATTTAAAAAATGCAACTACTGGTATAGTTCAACGGTTAAATGATGCCAGTCTACAACTGCATTGTCACCAAATGGGATGGACCAACACTAAATACAGTTGTCTCAGAAAGTACACACACTAGCAAGCAAGTCCAGCTCAGGACAAAGTTTTGTGAAACAGCTGAGCCAATGTAAAAGTTCCCTGCTGCTCTAAGGGAGGTCTCACTTTCCACTACCTTCCTCTAGCTTTGCTTCTGGCAGTGAAGCTTCCTCTCTCTACTCCCCATAAGCTTGGTAGGTTTCACACCCACTGAGATGCTGACACAACTCACTAACCTGGCAGAGAACCATCCAGTCTCTTCTGCCAGGGCACCCAGCTCATTGAAGGATCCAACAACACACGTCACAGCCACCAAAAAACCCCTGTCGTGCCAGCGACAAACTGGCAGCAGAGACAGGAGCAAAGGAGGGAAGAACCGGAACTCCAACTTCTGCCAAGGGTAAGCCATTCAACCAACCAACCTTCCTTCTCCAACTTCCTCCACATCCCAGAAACCACAGAATTGCTAAAGCTGACACAAAGAGGAGGCGTGAACATACGGCCAGAGAGCAGAGAAAGAGCAGTACTATTTCCCCCTACAGCCGGAGCTCACCACAGAGCCACAGGCACTCAAGAAATGGGCTCGGCATGGGACAGGAGGGGTACAGCAGTGACACATCACGTCATGGAGCTGTTTGCGTCTCCACCAACTAGCAGCATATCACCAGGCACAGAAGAAAGTGGGTGTATGTAGGCGCAGACCAGCCACACATCCCACAGAGAGGCGCAACTATGTTGAGTAGATACAACGGTGCAAAAAATATATATAGAATGGGTAAAAACGTAAAGAAAGACTAAGGGGAAAGTTGCCTGACATAAGCAGAAGTAACCCTACAGCAATGACAGACAACTGGTCACTCGAGTGGGGAAAAACAAGAGTGCATGCCTTGCTGTGACAACAGGAAGTAAGATGATACGGAGCTTGTTTGCTTGCTGGCACCCCAACAGACGCCACACCGAATACGGACCATGCAGCATACGCAGGCAGGAGACACCGGGAACTGAAGTGTGAGCACAACTCTGAAGAACCGAAGATAGACCATCAAAGAGTTCACGCTCCTGAGCCTGAGTCTCAGCTGACATTGCTCCGGCTGACGAGCATTCCCTGCACCAGCCGCCCGCCACCATTCACCCCCATATCCTCAAAGGCGGGTGACCCGCAGTGCTCACTTCACACTGTGCTACCTCCACACAAGCCCTAGACCCCGCACACTGCCCACCCAGAGCCACCTACCACACACGCTGCCCCTTTTCCTGACACTTCCCACATCCCCACTGCCCTTTCTCCTCAGAGCCCCCACACCACGAGCAGGACCCACAACAGCCCCTGCCTGCTCCTCAACGCAAAGCCGGCTGGCCACAGCTCGCCAGCACCTGTCACCGCCAGGGCCCCCACAGCCCGGCC